>JANAVB010036019.1:23701003-23849770 GCA_029216955.1 Iris pallida | reverse complement strand
GTCAATTAGTCTATGTTTAGGTCAAACTTAAGTTATCTAACAATTTTAAGCCCGTTTGAGTCGATTTGGATCAAATTCGACAAAAAGTTGACTTTTGTCAACTTGGTCAACTTGCTAGTCAAGTTGGCCAAGTTAGACCCATTGGGTCAATCCTAAACTGACTCACTAAACCATAGGCTATATCTAATAACAAAATCACATATATACATATATACTCATTCATTCATACATAATATACATATATATATATATATATATATATATATATATATATATATATATATATATATATATATATATAATATATATATATTCTATAGAGCTCTCTCTAGGGTTTGGCGCCGACGATTTTGTATTCGATCTTTCCCACCCAGATTCCGGCTTGGCTTCGCCCAGGCCAGCGTCCCTCTGGTACTTCTGGACCATTTGGCCACTTATACACGTTATCGCGATGCCAAACCCAACTTTTGTATCGGTGGTGGCGGGCGGTTCGTCGTCTCAAACACCATCGATTGCTATAAGATCTCCTTCATTTTCTAAAGGAGTCCTTGTCGTCACTTTCTCTAAGGAAGATGAACAAATTCTATCAGATCCTTTCAAGTTTGCCTTAATCGGCAAATTCTTTCATCAACGGCCATCCATTGATGCGATCCGCAAAGCTTTTGAGGAGTTCAAGTTTGCTGGTATGATCAAGATGGGTCTTATAGAATCAAAACATGTGTTGATACGTCCTTCGCTGGAGGTAGATTTTCTTATACTTCGTTGTCGTGATATATAGTATGTTGTCCGAGTTCCAATAAGATTGTTTAAATGGACCAATGATTTCTTAGCTTCTCGGGAATCCACCTATCTTCTGTTTGGGATTCGTTTCCTGGTCTCCCAATACAATTATTTGCTAAAAGTGTATTATTCTCCATTACCCTTGGCATTGGTACACCTCTTCGTCTTGATAAGGCAACTGAGGAGCCTACTCGCCCAAGCATGGCTTGAGTTTTTATAGAAGTGGATTCTAGTTAACAACTGCCTAAAGTGGTTCGTATATGTTTGCCCCAAGGAAGAACTTTTGCTCAGCCTATTGAATACGAGCAAACTCCTAAATACTCTACATGTTTTCACCAAGGCCATACTAAGGATGACTGTAAAGCTCAGAAAGAGAGGTGCACACAGCTAGCATACTAAACTAGTGGGTCCCTCCATTGAAACACAAAATAAAGGGAAAACAGTATTAATTCAGGAGGATACTTCAACTAATGAATTGAATGACACTCATAATCATGAGACTGAACCAAACATGTTTAAGAGTGCAGGATCTTTGGAAGACGTAGCTAATAATGAGGAAGTAGCCTTGGCAGAGGATGAGTCTTCCTAAACCCCGACAAGGAAGTAGCTCCAGTAGTTACATCAGAATTAATTACTGAAGGACAGCAAGCTATTGATGAACCCCCACAGCCATTGGTAGTGAGTGCGGACACTGCTGATGATGGAGACCTGGAGAAGGAAATACCTACAAAAGAGCATCACCGAGTAAACTCAATAAATGACGAGATTGAAGAGAACACTGTGTCTGATCATTCTCTTCCAGAAGAAGGGGAGATTCTGAAGGACTGGGCTGATATTGTGGATGAAGAGGAGAACAATGGCGGATCATCTCAAGAAGCGCCAACTAATAAGTCAAGAAAGGGTCGGAGCAAGAAAAAAATTTATGTCATACCCAGTAAGCCTAGGCACACCAGATCTTCATCAAAAGGTCCACCAACTCACCCACCCTCTTCTTTCCATAACGTTTAATATACTTATGTGGAATGTTAGAGGGGTAGTAGACAAAATGACTTGTAAAGGACTTAAATCTTTGTGTCGTATTCATAAAGTCATGGTTCTAGCTATTATTGAGCCTAAAGTTTCCTCTCAACAACTGTATTCTTTCCAACTAAAACTGGTTTTTCAAGTATCTGTCTCTAACAGTAAGGGCAACATATGGATTATGGCTAGGCAGGAGATAGTCATGGGGAGGTAGACTCGCATAACCAAGCCCTTAGTGTCATTATATCGGAAACGGTCATTCCATTTTGACCTCTTTCATCGGTGGTGCATGGTCATAATAAAAAGGAAGAGAAGAGAGCTTTGGGATCAGGGGTGATTTCAATGTGATTGCATCTGTAGAAGAAAAATTTGGAGGTGCTTCGGTTTGTTTAGTAGGAGTTAATGATTTCCTTAATTTCCAACTTGGTTCAGGCTTGCATTCCTTGTCTTACTCAGGTAGCTGCTATACCTGGGTGAAGAGTGATGAAGGTCCTCATAGACAAGGTTCAAGGTTGGATAGGTGGCTCCTGGATAGCGAGTGGCATGCTTGGGCTCCTTTATCTAAGTGCTCGCATCTCAACCGTACAGAATCAGATCATTGTCCTATACTTATCAATATGAAAAGTAAATATGATACTGATAGGAAATTATTTAGATTTTTGAACTTCTGGACCACGTATGCAGACTACCTCAACTTTGTTCAGGAAGCTTGGATGTCAGTTAACCACTCTAATAGCTTGGTGCGTGTGGGGATTAGATTATCACAGTTTGAAAAGCTCTGTCAGCATGGAGTCATGATCTTCTGGAGATATATTCCAGGAGGTTAAAATTGTAGAAGACAAAGCTCTAGCAGCTGAACTTGCATACGAGGAGGATGAGACAAAGAGGGAGAATTGGATGAAGGCTAAAGAATATTTGAAGCAAAGACTGAGATACGAGGACGCCTACTGGCGGCACAAGGCTAGAGCCAAATGGGATAGTAAGGGTGATAAAAATACAAAGTTATTCCATTCCTGTGTTTCAACCAACATGAATAAATTACTTATTAATGCTGTCATCACGGAGGACGATCGTAACCTCAACAATTTGAAGGATATCCAAGAAGAGGCTAATGATTTCTATAGTAACCTCTTTATCCTTTCTCCTATTATTCATCAAACTGAATTTTAAATCCAGTGCCTATTTCTAAAAAAAATGACGATAACATACACCTTATGGCCAAGCCGACAATGGAGGAATTGGATGATACTCTTAAATGCCTTGATCATGATAGTGCACCAGGGCCAGATCGTTTCTCAGGACAATTTTTAGGGTAGCCTGGGAGGTGACAAGTAATGACATTCTTGATGCTGTCCATCTATTCTTTGATGGATTCGCTTTCCTGGATTAATCACTAGCATGCATCTCCTCTCTATTCCGAAGGTGACAGATCCAAAGTCTATTAAAGACTTCAAGCTAATATGTCTGTGTAATTTTGTTAACAAGCTTTTCTCTAAGCTTATTGAGAGAAGATTGGCTCCTTTCCTTCCTCGACTTATTTCCCCAGAACATAGTAGTTTTATAAAGGGAAGGGAAATTGTCGACATTGTGATCATGGCCCAAGAAATAATTAGTATGATACACCATAAACATTTGGACGGGAATGCTGCTTTGAAACTTGATATGAGTAAGGCATATGATAGAGTTCATTAGGCTTTTCTTCTGAAGGTGCTACGCAAGATAGTGTCATGCAATGAATGGCTGAACATGATCCTTCATTTATTGGATAATGTTTGGTTTTCTACATTGAACAATGGGAGTGCATCGAGTTTTTTCAAAAATTTGTGTGGATTGAGACAGGGAGATCCCATCTCGCCATTACTTTTTGTCATTGCTGCGGAGAGTTTCAGCTGCAACTTGAATAGTCTTCGTAATAGCTCAGCTTTTACCCTTTTCTACTCATCCAGCAAATGTCCTATTATTACTCATCTTGCATATGCAGATGATGTTCTTCTTTTCTGAGGAGGAGATAAGAAATCACTGCAGAAAATGATGAACATTGTTAGACAATATGAATATGTTTCTGGCCAGAAGATTAATGTTTTGAATTCAGGAATTTTCCTGTCTCAAAACATAGCTAAGAATAGAGTTGATGAGATCAAAACATCCTTCGGGTTTACTGTAAATCATCTACCTATGACCTATCTTGGAGCTCCAATGACTACGAGCATGAGGAATACGGCTATGTTCGACGAGCTAGTGACCAAAATAAGACACAAAATCAGTGGCTGGTGTAGAAGCATGGAAAAAGACAAGAAAAGCCCATACGACTCAAAACAGAAGGAGCCTCATGCGGCTCATAAGTCCTTTAGGATCCCATACGGCTCACAAATAGAAGAAGCCTCATGCGGCTCTAAAAGTCCTTCATGCGGCTCGGATGGCTCCACGCCACGTGGCCTCACGCTGTCCGATCCGATAACTGGCCATAAAGCAGCAGCTTGAATTAATTATTCTAACGGCAGCCCTGACAATGCCAGCTCTGACAAATGACAACTCTGACATAAAAGTCGAAATCATGACTCTGACATGTTGGCGTGTTCCTAGGGAAAAGAAGAAAATCTTTTATAGCTGGCATGATCCGTCAAGTCCAAAGCTCCCTATGCGGCTGCCAATCCTATGCGGCCGACACCCCTATACGGTTGCTCTCTTCATGCGGTTGCTCTCTTCATGCAGCTGACTCCTTCATGCGACTGACTCTTGCATGTGGCTACCCCCTTCATGCGGCTGACCCCTGCATACGGGTGCCTCCTTCTGCGACTGACCCCTGCATGCGGCTGTCAACTTCATGCGAATGTTCCTTTCATGCGGCCGCCACCCTCATGCGGTTGCTACCTTCATGCGGCTAGGAGTATGGGGGGTCACCCTTATGCGGTTCATTTAGAGACTGCATTCATACGACTTTGTCAGGACGTCGCACTCATGACAGTTGAGACACATGGCGGTCTTCATGACAGTTGAGACACGTGGCGGTCTTATCCCCTCAGAGTTATGGCTGCAAGCAAATCATAATAACCCAGATTTGTTATAATCATAATTACTCAGATCAAATCTAATTTGTTGTAATTAAGCAAATTGAACACGTGGCGAAAGATCCGAGCTTGTCATGACAAATTATGAAGATTATTGCCATCAACATTAATTGTCCATACGAATTTGGCACAATAAAAAATAACTGCCCAGATGTGATGCAATCAAGATTAGTGGTCCAGATTATTGGCCGCCCACTTTTCAAGGGAGGAATCATTGCAAACCCTAATGATCACACCCCCACTTCTATAAATAGCAAGGTGCCATTCCCTTGCAAACCCTGGAGAAAAAGAGGAGGAGAATTCCAGAGAAAAAGAGATTCTCTCCACCCTGCTGGACGCACAGAGAGACAAAGGCACTCACAGAAGAGTCATTCCATACATTCCGAGAGCATTTCTTCGTCAGAGCCAAGGCTACTTCTGATCGTCCAAGGAGTAAGGCAGAGCTGCCGTCGCTTTCAGAGCCTCTATCGTCAACCCCTAGAATCAAGAATAAACAATCGTATTTAGATTGTTGTACCTAGTTTTTCATTCCTAGGCTTTTTTTGTACGAGCGAGTTTGTATTGTGAGTCTAAGTTCAATCCTCCTATAAAAATTGTTCTGCACTTTTACAATCAATGGCAAGCATGATAGAAAATCTGCTGGGGACTAACTTCTCCATGGCTGAGGAGTGGTGACGCAATCGGACGGCGCCAAACTTGCCTCCACTTAACAAATGCTGGTCGCCCGGTTCGACCAGCAGGCGTTTGAAGAAATACTCTCCGACGGGAGCGTTGGCCCAAATCATTCGCTCCTTCCAAGCTCTCGAAGAAGTACTCTCTATTGCCCGAGACAGCAGAGAAGTCTCGCTTGCGGCCCCACTTTAGACCATAGAGGACTCTGCTGTCCCCAAGTCCGTCAGATGAGCAGAGGAGGATGCATGGACCATTGCTCCCTTCCTCGGTTGCATCGCCGTCCGATCCCGAACTCGAGCCAGCGGGAGCCCCCACAATATAAGTCAGGAAAGGAGGGGGCACACTCCCTCCCGCCAGATCCCCGCTGGTAGAGCCTTCATTGACAATATCCGTCATTGGCAGTGAAGTGGGAGGACCTGTATCCAGAGCAACCATCAATCAGCATGACCCGAAGGATGTGATGATAGAGCAAATGGGCCTCCTTACTAGTCAAAATTTGGCTTATCTTACCAGGGGAGGGTTGTGGAGGCTTAGGCTCGCTCACAGCCGCCATAGTCCCCTCACCAGCAACCTCTAACCCGAATTCAGCTGGCTCTTCAGCCCCAGCCGCCCCGGAAGAAGATACGACTATATCAGTATCACCCTGCTGAAATTCAACGGTCTTGGGGATGGGTTTAGTGGAGCCCCCGTCGCCCTGCGTCGAGGCCTCAACAAAGTAAGATCCTTCAGCCGCCGCCGAGAGGGCCCCGACAGAAATAATCTCGACACACATGTCACTAATTAAAGTATTCATGGCCGGATTGACTTAAACAACGGTCGGTTCTCGAGGTCTGACTCTTCTGACGCCTACAAGAGGAAAGGAAAATGATTAAAATCAAAGTTTAGGAGAAGGTAAGAACTGAATAAAGATGGTAGTAACTCGATTTACCTCCGAAGCGGGGTTGACGTCCTCGCTTCTCTCCTTTATAGTTAGCTTGCAACGTCTGACTGCAGCCCATTTCGGGAGTAAGGAATACCGCCAATAGAGGAGATTTGCCTGCTACGTTTCCGTACAGGACCAGGTGCAATAGGTGGCTGATCCACCACCATCTTATTTGGCATGACAGGTGGTTAATCCACCACCATCTCATCTAACATAACAGGCGGCTGATCCGCCTCAACATCTTCCACCGGAGGAAAAGAGTTATCTGCATCGTGCTCGTCATTCTCTTCGTCCGTATTTGTGGACTCCGAGTCAGGCACAGGAACCACATTCGCCCTCCTCTTCCTCGTCTTAGACCCCTTGGTCTTCTCCGCCAAGCCAGTACCCGCGATGAAGCTGGTACTCTGGTCGAAATTAACGGAAGGCTTGCTCGCGATAACATGGTATAGGGCCGCCATATACAAAATCTCTTCTAGCGCCTAACCATCAGGAACTGAAAAGGTGGTTCGGGTATGAACCGTGTCATAATAATGCCATGCCCTGATAGCATCCAGAACGCTACCTTCAAAGCCCAGGCAAGAGCTAGGACTGTCAAAGAATGGCTTGCTATACCCGAATTGGCAGGAGAACCTGCTGGGCATGTAAAGCTCTAGGTAGACAATGTTGCGGTTACGATACACTAAGTGCGCTTGACGGATATTACACAGCCAAAAGAGCATTTTCTCAGGTAAGAGGAGAGAAAGTTCGGTACCGTCAACATATATGCTCCTCACTTCTTCAGCAGTAAAACGAGGAATGGACAAAAAAAGTCGTATCTGTCCACTCTTGCCAGCGCTCTCCGACAGGCTGGCATGGTGCTTTACTCCAAGGGCTGATGGTGGAATCGAAAAATAAAAGCGTCATCAGCCATAATGCCATCTTCTACTCCAGGCCTCATCAAAGACCGGCTGTGCATTAACAGCCACCCTATCAGATAATGGTATGGCTGCTCTATGCACTCAAAATCTATCGCCGTGTCACGAACGATGACCTTGGAAGAAAAGGCACGAAGGCCATGGTGTATGCTGCACACCATGGCCGAAAGAAGAGCTAGCTTGGCCCCAAAGACCAGCTTATGGCAGGGAGGATAAAATGGCGACTAATCCTCTCAATGGAACCTGTCCCTCCGGAGACTACACAGTTTCGTAGCCACAGCATCAGTAATCCTGCCAAAAGCCCCTTCTTCGACAGTCGCTGAGTACCATGATAAAAATAACTAAAGGAGTCGATCTTACTCCCAAATGTCGCCCATGGACCTCGATCTCTTAGCAGTTTACGCCAGGTTTTGTACCTCCTCAGGAGTTTGAGGATATCGGGAAGAAACCCAGCCTGAGGCACCTAGTGTGAAAAGGTATGAGACCTAGGTGGTAGTGTAAGGAATGCTCCCTACCGAGCTACCATCCTTCTTAATAGCCGTCTGATGACAAGTACTGTGGTGACATAACAATTCTCGATACGCGGCAACAAAGCCCGGGAACTGTCGATCCATATCCTCGAGCTCTTCGCTCGTAGGGGTGTACACTTCAAAGACTTCTTCCACCCAGGGAAGCTTGGAGATAACATACATCTCGTAGAGAGCGAGTCCTAGCTCCCCTCCCGACGTGAAGAAGGTTCCCGTCCGTCGGTTGTACATCTCCAGAAGAGCCATGAACAACGGCTTATTTATGGGTAGACCATGACACAGGTGCCCCGAATGGCGTGGTAGAGGCCGATCTCACGCAGGGGAGTCTCATACTTCTGCAGAATCTACGTAGTCAAGTTGGCCTATGTATGGATTGGGTTTATCCAGTTCAGCAACGCCAACCGGCCGACGGGATAGGACCCTTTCCAAGCAAGCTGGTTCAAGAAGGTATCAGCTTGAGAGAATATAAAATTGGGACCCGATACGTTTATGAAGGTACCCGGAGCCAGTCCCATCACGTACCGACAGACCGGTTCCCTTCCGTATACGCTGACCCCAAATTCTTATTGTAATGGATGTTCCCACAAACATCCCGACTTACATGGAGTCAAGAAGTCTAGCACCTTTCTGTCTAGCGGTAACATGTTGAAGCATAACAAAGAAAAATGACGCTCTATCGGAGGGATATGGATCTCCACCCCATCAAGAGTAAAGTCCCAGCTCTTGGATATATCTAGCACCCGGGTGTTCTTTACAGATAAAGCATCCACAAAGAGGAACGCAGGCTTCAGGTTTTCCTCCTTCAATTGCCCCGAGTTCGTCATGGTGTAGAGAAAGTGAAAGGACTATTTCTTGATAGCATTCAGCCTATCCAAAGGCTCTTTTGGAAGCTGGTTCGTCATATACTCGACTATATGGTCATATCGATAGCCCATAGCCGATTGGGCGCGACCCACTAGAGGCTCTTTTGCTGTATTAACTGGTAGATTCACTGAAGAAGAAAAAAAGAAACAAATCAAAAGATGGCTAAAACTAAACTACTGAGTGCTTTGGCTTACATGAGCTTATGCGGCTCTATTTAAAGACGAGCTTATGTGGTTCTATTTAAAGAAGAGCTTATGCGGCTCTGTTTAAAGACGAGCTTATGCGGTTCTATTTTAAAAGATCTCATACGGCTCTGTTCGAAAATGAGCTTATGCGGCACTGATTAGCGTAAGCTTATGCGGCTCTGTTTAGCATGATCTTATGCGGTTCTACTTAGCGGAGCATTATGCGGCTCACTTCAGAGGAGCTCATGCGGCTCGGTTCAGCACAGCCTTATGCGGCCCAATCTAGACGAGCTTATGCGGTCCTGTTTAAGGGGGCTTCATGCGGTTCGATTCAGAGAGACTTTTACGGCTCTGTGCGACGGATCATTATGCGGTTCAGTTTGTGAAGTGCCTGGGCGGCTACTAGACAAACCCCCTTGCGGCTCGGACATGGGGTATACCCCCATGCGGCTCGGACGTGGGACATACATGCGGCCCATACAATTTGAACAGTTCGATGAAGTCGAGGGATGCATTAAAGGTTTGGGTATAAAGCGTGCAACAAGCCGTCTTTGTTAGGGTTTCGAAGGATGATCTGCCCAAACCCTTACCAGCAATGGTGGGGTGAACATCGGGGTGAACTTCAGGCGCCGTGGCTAACGAAGAAGCCACTCCCTTACCCTTCGCCGCGGCCTTGGATGACTTGGGGGCCATTGTTGATTGATGAGCGGAGAAGGAAGACGAGGACAGTAACTTAGGACAAGAAGAGTTGAAGACAGAAGGAAGCAAAGAAGTCTCTCTGACCAAAAATGCTCCTATTTATAGATAGAAGGAGGGAAGGACACTTCGATCCGCGTGCTGCATAAAAACAAAACCGACTCATCGGTCATCGAGGAAAATTCGGATATTTAAAACTGACCCTTGGGATCCTGTCCCAAAAGGCGGCTTTAAATCCAAAAGCAAATCAAGAGCAATTAATAAGACGCACACATGGCAGGAGACGCACACGTGGCAGAGAGCCTATACGGCCAGACAGTCCATACGGCTTGGAAGTCCATGCGGCTAGGAAGTCCATGCGGTCGGAATATCCTCTGCGGCCAGAAGATCTTATATATAGCCATGCTTCTTATATAAAGTATTTCAATTTTTGCAAATTGAAAACTTTGAAGGGGGTCTTATAGTAGCATGGAAAAGACAAGAACGCCCATGCGGCTCAAAACAGAAGGAGCCTCATGCGGCTCATAAGTCCCTCAGGATCCCATAAGGCTCACAAACAGATGGAGCCTCATGCAGCTCCAAAGTCCTTCATACGGCTCGTATGCCTCCACGCCACGTGGTCTCATGTTGTCCGATCCGACAACTGGCCAAAAAGCAGCAACTTGAATTAATTACTTTGACTGCAGCCATAACAATGCCAGCTCTGACAAATGACAACTCTGACATAAAAGTCGAAATGATGACTCTGATATGATGGCGTTCCTAGGGAAAAGAAGAAATCTTTTATAGATGGCATGATCCGTCAAGTCCAAAGCTCACTATGCGGCTGGTACTCCTATGCGCTGACACCCCTATGCGGTTGCTCTCTTCATACGGCTGACTCCTTCATGCGGCTGACTCCTACATGCGGTTGTCCCCTTTATGCGGCTGACCCCTACATGCTGTTGCCCCCTTCATACGGGTGACCCCTGCATACGACTGTTACCTTCTTGCGGATGTCCCCTTAATGCGGCCGCCACCCTCATACGGCTGTTCTTCATGCGGCTAGGAGTGGGGTGGTCACCCATATGTGGTTCATTTAGAGACTGTATTCATACGGCTCTGTCAGGACGTCACAGTCATGATAGTTGAGACACGTGGTGGTCCTCATGACAGTTGAGACACGTGACGGTCTTATCCCATCGGAGTTATGGCGGCTAGCAAATCATAACAACCCAGATTTGTTATAATCATCATAATTACTCAGATCAAATCAGATTTGTTATAATTAAGCAAATTGAACATGTGGCGAGAGATCCGAGCTTGTCATGACAAATTATGAAGATTCATTGCCATCAGCATTAATTGCCCATACGGATTTGGCGTAATCAAAATTAACTACCCAAATGTGATGCAATCAAGATTAATGGTCCAGATTATTGGTCGACGACTTTTCAAGGGGAATCATTGTAAACCCTAATGATCACACCCATACTTCTATAAATAGCTAGGTGTCATTCCCTTGCAAACCTTGGAGAAAAAGAGGAGGAGAATTTCAGAGAAAAAGAGATTCTCTCCACCCGGCTGGACGCACAGAGAGACAAAGGCACACACATAAGAGTCTTTCCACACATCCCGAGAGCATTTCATCGTCAGAGCCAAGGCTACGTCCGATCGTCCAAGGAGTAAGGCAGAGCTGCCGTCGCATTTTCGAGCCTCTATCGTCACCCCCAGAATAAAAAATAACAATCGTACTTAGATTGTTGTACCTAGATTTTCATTCCTAGGCTTTTTTTGTACGAGCGAGTTTGTATGAGTCTATGTTCAGTCCTGCTATAAAATTTTTATGCACTTTTACAATCAATGGCAAACAGCTGGCACAATAGATCATTATCGATGGGAGGTAGTCTTGTTTTACTTAAGTATGTACTTAACTCGATACTAGTTTATACTTTGGCTGCCTGCAATACACCTGCTAGTGTGGTCAAGCAAGTTGAAGACATGTTTTAAAGCTTCCTATGGAGATCGAAAAATAGGCATAACAAATGATCGTGGATGTCATGGACGAGAGTGGCTACTCCTAAAGATGAAGGTGGGCTAGGAATACAACGTTTACAAGAATTGATGGATGTGCTAACAGTGAAGCTCTTGTGGAAGCTCAGGACTACACCACCTCTTTGGGTCTCGTTCATGAGAGCTAAGTATTTTCCACACATTCATCCTTCTCAAGCCTCTATATCTTTGGTCTCGTCACATATTTGGAAACGTATTCTCACGGGAAGGGAGATGGGGGACGAACATATTGAAAGTGTGACTACCCAGGATGGAACAGAGAATTACATATGGACTTTAGATAGTGCAGGGTTATTTTCCATTACCTCGGCTTGGGATTGTATCAGGATTCATCAGGATCCTGGTGATAGATTTAAACATATATGGTGCTCTTGTATAAAGCAAAGTGGTCGATGTTAATGTGGTGCATCCTATGGGAGAAGCTACCCACAGATGATGTAATACAAATAGTTGGCTTTCATCTTGCATCAGCCCGCCATTGTTGTCCGATATCGGCTTCGGAGACGAGCAGCCATTTCTTAGCTGAAGGAAAACTTGCGGAGGATGTCTGGAAACACTTCACAAAATTGCTTCATCTTTCTATGACAACCAGACCGATTCTACAAAGACTCAGAAGTATGTGGACTAGAGGAAACAAACACATAAAAAAATTTACTGCAGGGGCTATATGTTGGGTGCTATGGAAGAATAGAAATAAATGGAGATATGAAGGTTATACATATGGTGAACAACAACTTATCTTCGAGGTGAAGAGGCAGATCAAGATGGCAATGGTGCACTGTACTCATGCTCCTCTCCCTACTAAGTTGGAGTAATAGTGTAGTATGTTATTGTAATACGAGCTTAGCCTCAAATTTTGTAACCTAAGTTGGTAATCACCAATATTAATCAATCCTAGTGTTCTCATATATATATATATATATATATATATATATATATATATATATATATATATATTATTATATATATTTATTTTAATTTTTTATTATTAATTTTTTCTTTTTAAAAATATAAACATTTTTTTTATTTTTTTAAACATTAAACATATAAACATATAAATATATAATATATATATTATATATATATATATATATTATATATATATATATATATATATATATATAATACAAAAAAAAATAAATACAAAAAAAGCTAGAACATATAGATTATAATCAATTGAATGTAAACATCAGATCAATATACAAAATTAAACTCATAAATAAACTAAAACCATATCAAACTCAGAAATATAAGTTTAAATCTCAAAATTTGATTTCAAACCAAAAACTCAATTCAAAATAACCCAACCGAAACCGAAAACCAACTAGACACCCAAAATGCAAATACACAACTAGAACTCGCGAAACTTGGCAAACACGAAGGTTTATACGTGTGTGACATGCTCGAGTACTCACAGGGTCGAACCCGTGTCCGTATCGTTTCCAGTTAGTGCGTATCGTACGGGCACGTACGCACAAGCACGGTATCTGCCGAATCAGTGCATAAGCGATAACATCGCGAATACTGAACGAAATCTCGTAAAATTTCACGAGAACGTGGGTAGAGGTTGCCCAACGTGTCCATAAAATTTTATGCCAAACCGTGTCGTATCCATCGAGTTATGACAATCAGACTGCAGGGGTTGTACGTACGTGCTCACGGCCTCGTGAGTGCGTGTCGACGTCCGTAGCTCGCGACACGACCCACGTCGTGCCACGTAGTTAAGTCCCTGGTAGATTATGTCTAGGGTTCGTGTTTGTGCTTATGGAATGAGTCCTCGTCGTGTCGTGTCTACGAACGAAGGCCGTATCAGCGGCAATTTCTCACGCGCAAGCACGGTTCAGCCGGCCAGTGCATGTTGGATTTCTCTACGCACGCTCCACCAAATGCCGTGAAATATTAGGAGCACGTGGGCAGAGGTTACCCCTACATGTCCATGAAATTTCACGCAAAATCGTGTCCTGTGCATCGAGTTATGACACTCGTACAACAGGGCATGCACGGGGTTGTGTACGGGCTTCGTGCACGCGTGTTCGTGTCCGATTCAGACACTGAGAACCAACCAAAACGAGATCCATCTTCACGAAAGTTGTTTCAAATATACACAACAAAAATTCGTGAAAACGGGATAAAAAATACGTACTTTCAATTCTAAGCGGCATTTGGTCGAACACATTTTCCAATAAATTGACACGTGCTCGATACGTCTATCAAACGAATATAAAAACCTACCAAACTTGATGCATAGGTTCGATGTACCTATATGGATTCATCTATGAATAAAAATTGGAATTTACAGATGTTTAACGGGTTTACCAATTGATAGTAAATATCTGAATGAAATGGGCCTCCAAATGCGTCGATGCCGATTTCCTCCGGTCTAATGCTTCTACTAATGCTTCTGATTCCTTTCTAGCAAGTCTCTATAAAACCCCTAAATTTCTACTATTTTTATTTATTAAATTTAGTACTGATTTAAAACTTTGTATTGTACGTCGCATAGTCGTATTGTACGTCGCGCACGAAATTTTTTCGTAGTTGCTCGTCGAGTGCGAATATATGCGAGCATACATTTTTGAAAAACATTATTTTATTATTTTTATAGTTTCAAAGTAATATAGACAAAATTATTTTTAGCTATTATTCTCGAGTTTATGACTTTAATTATGAAAGCCTTTCATTTATATAGTTATAATATAATAAATTTTTCCTATAAAATGGTATATTAGAAAAGTATATCTATGTAAATATTATTTGTACAAATATATTTTCATAATTATTTATTAGTTTATTTTAAATAAATAGTGTATTTTCAAAATTAATATTATAGTATTTTTTGGAAACCATATTTTGAAATTTTCATGACAATTTAAACCTTTATTTGAATTTATGTATTTATTTAAATAGTTAAATAATTGAAATTTGATTTATTCTATTGATTTTAAAGTAGGAGAATTTAATTTAAAATTGGATTTGGATTGATTTCATTATTTTAAATTAAGTAGAGAATTATCTACTTTGGGTTTTAAATATTCCTAATTCCTATCCAATTGGGAATTCCCACATCCTATAAATAGGCAGGTCCTACTAATTCATTATTCATCCACAGCAATTTTTCTCCACAAATCTACGTGCATCATGTCTGTATCCATCCAAATTCTTATTCCATCTTTACACATACATTATTTCTACGTGTCGACAAACCCGATACGGTATACCAATTCCTAATCTAAAGCCTATTCTAACCATATCCAGCCCCTCTCCCGGCCAACGGCCACAGACCCGAAAACTCCCTAATCCTAGAAACAACACACCAACACCAGCACCCCGCTACTGCGCTACTGCCCTGCCATCCCGACCTTCCTGCTGCCACCCCCACCGAGACATCACCTCCGCCTTCACCGACCACACCACCACACCATTACTGTCAGCCCCCGCCCCCGACTCCTGCACCCTAGCCGAATCACCACCACCGTCCCTACGGCCATCGTCGGATCCCCAAGCAAAAGGAATCGCCGTCCCTACCAGCCGCTCGCGGCGAACCGCCGTCCGCCACCCCCGCACTCGGCTCTGGCCGAGCGAGCATCCTCCGCGCTGGCGAGCCCCGCACCGTTTGTTGCCTCTCCGCGAACCCCCTTCGCCGCCCGTCGACGAGCCAGCCTCCGCCGTCTCCTCCGTGACCGCCTCCGTGAAACCGCTCTCCGCCGTGTGCTCGCGCCCCGACGGTGAGCCCCGCCGACCGATCAACCCGCCTCCGCCCTCTCTTCTACCCCGACCAGCCAGCTCCCTCTTCCCCGTTCTCGGCCGCCCACGCTCACCGCTCCTCACCCCTCTCTCTCCCCTTTTCTAACTCTTGTTACTTTGATTTTTGTTTTGTTTTTTTAAGCGTCTGTACCGAGCATTGTTCTCCTCGAAAGAGGAGAACGACTTACGTTTTATTATTTTATTTTTACTTTTATTTATTGTTTAATTGTTATTATCATTATTATTATTATTATTAAGGAGAATGTCGTTTGCTGCTTTAATATTATTGTTATTATTATTACTATTATTATTTATTATATTTTACTAGTATTATTATTACATACAGACATTTAGACAAGATTTTTATTATTACTATTATTTTGTTTTCATTTACTTTATATGTCTCTTAAAACCTTATATATATTAGTATTATTTATCCTTAGTTTTTTATTATTAGTATTATTATTATATATTCCAAGCTTATTATGAATGAAAATTTTGGCTTAAAATATTTTCTGTTCATCTCTTTTATCTTAACTAGTAAAAGGAAAACTAGAGTTTTAATTATTTTTTAGAAAAATTTCTCGATTCTTAAGTATTTAATAAACGTATAATTTTTACCAAAAAAATTGATTTTATTTACTATCTCAAAAACCATATTTTAAAAATCAAAGTGTTTGCCTAAAGACGATTTTATACTTTTCAAGTATTTATCTAGAAACTATTTCTACAAATAAAAAATATATTTGCAAGTATTATAAATTAGTTTTCAAAAATCATAATTATTATTCGTCAAAATTTTCCTTATTTTCCGACCGTGACTCAACTCCCTTATTCCTATTCCTTCGCCAATTCGAGACTACCTTATGTCCACCCTAACCAAGTTGACCCTTCTGGACCAAATGGAACTATCGTACCACCAACAGAGATCTCCTTGTGTAGTTGTTACACCAAAGTTGCAGTTCGTGCCACATTGATCATTGCAGCACACCAGGCGTACTACCAGGCAAGACATCTTGCCATTTGTTGTTTAATTATTTTATTTCATATTTCATGCATGTTTATTATTTTCTTTATGCAAAATAAACTGATACATGGCATAACCTGTTAGAATTTACTGTTCAGTTTCTTGCTATGTATTATTTTCTTACACATTAAACCTAGATTTAGGGACCACCTTTGTGTGTTTCATACATGGCCTTGACACGTTGTACCATGAAGTTGTGTGTCGCATATAGAACACGGAAGTACGTGATTGGCTGGCCACCAGTACGTACAAGCCGTGCGATAGAATAACCGCTAATAGAGGTTGCATGCTAGTTTGACTTAGCGGTTATAGAGTTAGCATTGGCGGGAAGAACATGATTGGAAGTTGACTACCACCCTATCTATCATAGACTCGCTCGCTACTGAGGAACGATAGGTAGACTATATGCTATAGACTCGCTCGATACTGAGGAATAGTATATGGTTCGTGACTCGCTACTGAGGTACTGTATTGGTATTTTCTGACTTGACCGGGTAGTCATGCGACATGAACTGTTCTAACTACATTCACTTAGAACGGTAGGCTACCTTTATCGTTAGGTACGAGTACTTTTGTTTTGGGTACTTGTATCGACCGGCTTGGAACAATAACTTGTCGCGGACTAGTTGTCACATCTTATCCTTGTTTGGTTGTTGGTGTGACTACTACTTCGATGAGAAGTATTGAACCTTGTTGGGGTCCGATACCATATTGGATTCTTTGCATGGAAAGATATGTCGCCGTGAATTAGTTTACCATCTCCTGTCCTTGTTTGGTTGGGGGGATGGTACGCTCGTTCAGTAGGTACGTATTGGACCATGTTAATTCGATTGACTTATTATTGAGCAATATTTATTCAGTTTATATGGCATAATATTATGTGTCTTGTTACGTCCCTCTGAGACCTGGTTATCTCTCCAGGTGTGTGCTCTTGTCTTTCGCAGGTGTTCTAGCTCTAGCCGTGATCTTCGCTATTTCTTCGAGGATGATTGCATTTAGATCGTCTCACTTCGCTCGCCACTCATTTCATTTCTATGTACTTTTCCTTATTTGTTGGTAGTGGATTTCTCCGCCAACATATTGTATCAAGACTAATTCATTCTCATTATTTACTTTTATTCATTTATTATGTGGATGAGATTAGTTATGGTTCTACTGCATTTTACAGCTTATGTATTTATACGAGGCTTCCATATATGGAGTATACTTCGTATGAATACCTTGCATGTCTACATTCCTAGTCCTACGTATTTTGGGACTGGAGCGTTACATGTTTTTGTGGTGGCCCACGCAGGTCAAGATAAATTGTTTGGTTACTTTACCGTACCAAGCAAGCCAGTATAGGATTAGAAGTCTAGGATCTCATCCACATACTTGACCCTTCCTTGATTTTTATCTACCGTTTGACTCATCAATTGCATCTTGCTTGCTCCTTCTATCCCTATTCTTATCTTCCCTTCGCTTGCTAAGATTGACCCTACTAGTTAATTGTCCCAAAACACTATTAGTTTAATCTTTAAGTTGGGTAGAATACCTTATGAACTACAACCCCTTTGACCTAGTGATATATTAGCAAGCTTATTTAGATCCTAGAATCTAGAGGACCTAACCCGTCTAGCCAACCAAGGACTTGGACAAGAAGACTATAGGACGACTGTATGACTTAGAATCATTCTACCTTCTTTAAATCTTAATCACTCGTGCCTATGTATTCACCATTGATTAAATGATGCTAGTATAGCCTAGTTGCAAGCTTATTCTTTATCAAGTTTGTTCATGACAATATGCTATTGAGTACTCACTAGCCTATTGTCTAATCAGAACCGGCATGATGGTCTGATCAACCAAGTGCACTTTGGTTCGCTTTTGTCTATACTCTACGTGGATGAGAACATAATTAACTTGGCCCTTACAATCCCATCCACGACTGTCTTGACAATTCCTTTGAAGTTTCGATCGTCTTTGAATCACGTATTCGTATTCGATAAACGCCTCCTTCGAACTCTATATTGCTTTCGCCTTCACCTATTTTTAGGGACGAAGGCTTATACTTGAAATTCTAGCTGTCCTATTATGACCATTACCACGCGAATTGCTATGTCATCATCATAAACTACTCGTCCTTTCCCTCGACCCTAAATCTACAATCTAGACTTTCTAACACTTGAATTTAGGAGTGATTACAATCGCCTCTTAATCATATCCTCAACCTAAAATACGACCATGTAAACTTCTTAAACCCTTCATCTACCGTTGTGCCTTTCCCCCTTGTGTCCTCTCACCCCCTACTAATTATTATTTTGAGGACGAAATTCTTTTAAGTTGGGTAGGATGTAAAACCCCTAAATTTTTAACTATTTTATTTATTAAATTAGTACTGATTTAAATTTGTATTGTACGTCGCATAGTCGTATTATACGTCGCGTACAAAATTTTTTCGTAGTTGCTCGTCGAGTGCGAATATATGGAGCATAATATTTTGAAAAACATTATTTTATTATTTTTATAGTTTCAAAGTACTATAGACAAAAATTTTAGATATTCTCGAGTTTATGACTTTAATTATGAAAAGCCTTTCATTTATATAGTTATAATAATAAATAAATTTTCCTATAAAATGGTATATTAGAAAAGTATATCTATGTAAATATTTGTACAAACATATATTTTCGTAATTATTATTAGTTTATTTTGAAATAAATAGTGTATTTTTAGAAATTAATATATAGTATTTTTTGGAAACCATATTTTGAAATTTTCATGACAATTTAAACCTTGGTTTGAATTTATGTATTTATTTAAATAGTTAAATAATTGAAATTTGATTTATTCCATTGATTTTAACTAGGAGAATTTAATTTAAAATTGGATTTGGATTGATTTCATGTTTAAATTAAGTAGAGAATTATCTATTTGGGTTTTAATATTCCTAATTCCTATCCAATTGGGAATTCCCACATCCTATAAATAGGCAGGTTACTCCTCCAATTCATTATTCATCCACAGCAATTTTCTCCATAAATCTACGTGCATAGTGTCTGTGTCCATCCAAATTCTTATTCCATCTTTACCACATATTATACGTGTCGACAAACCCGACACGATATACCAATTCCTAATCTAAAGCCTATTCTAACCATATCCAAAGCCCCTCTCCCGGCCAACGGCCGCAGACCCGAAAACCCCAACCCTAGAAACAACACCAACACCAGCACCCCGCTACTGCGCTACTGCCCTACCATCCGACCTTCCTGTTGCCACCCCTACCGAGACATCACCTCCGCCTTCACCGACCACACCACCAACATTACTGTCAGCCCCCGCCCCCGACTCCTGCACCCTGGCCGGAATTACCACCACCGTCCCTACGGCCATCGCCAGAGCCCCAAGCAAAAGCCCCCGGCCACCAAATCCGACCCATGCACCCTCACCACCTCACAACCAACCCGACCTCCTCCTCCTCCGTCGTGTCCGGCCACCTGCCATGTCCCAAGATAAACCAAAATAGAAACAAACCCTTACCTCCGCCACCACGTCGCGCCGATCGCTGGAACCCCCTCCTCACCTCCCAGCGAGATCCGCGCCTGGTGCCGCCACTAGCCTCCACGTCTTCGTACCAGCCGCTCGCGGCGAACCGCCGTCCGCCACCCCCGCGTCGGCTCTGGCCGAGAGAGCGTCCTCCGCGCCGGCGACGCCCCGCGCCGTTTGTTGCCGCCTCCGCGAACCCCCTTCACCGCCCACCGACGAGCCAGCCTCCGTTGTCTCCTCCGTGACCGCCTCCGTGAAACCCCTCTCCGCCGTGTGCTCGCGCGCCCGACGGTGAGCCCCGTCGACCGATCAACCGCCTCCTCCCTCTCTTCTGACCCGACCAGCCAGCTCCCTCTCTCCCGTTCTCCGGCCGCCCATCGCTCACCGCTCCTCACCCCTCTCTCTCCCCTTTTCTAACTCTTGTTACTTTGATTTTGTTTTGTTTTTTAGCGGTCTGTACCGAAGCATTGTTCTCCTCGAAAGAGGAGAACGACTTACATTTTTTTATTATTTATTTTACTTTTTTTATTGTTTAATTGTTATTATTATTATTATTATTATTATTATTAAGGAGAATGTAGTTTGCTGGTTTAATATTATTATATTGTTATTATTATTACTATTATTATTTATTATTTTTACCAGTATTATTATTACATACAGACAGCTAGACAAGATTATTTTTATTATTACTATTATTTTGTTTTCATTTACTCTATGTCTCTTAAAAGCTTATAATATTAGTATTATTTATCCTTAGTTTTTTTATTATTAGTATTATTATTATATATTCCAAGCTTATTATGAATGAAAATTTTGGCTTAAATATTTTCTGTTTATCTCTTTTTTCTTAACTAGTAAAAGGAAAATTAGAGTTTTAATTATTTTTTATAAAAATTTCTCGATTCTTAAGTATTTAATAAACGTATAATTTTTTCCAAAAAAATTGATTTTATTTACAATCTCAAAAACCATATTTTAAAAATCAAAGTGTTTGCCTAAAGACGTTTTTATACTTTTCAAGTATTTATCTAGAAACTATTTTTGCAAATAAAAAATATATTTGCAAGTACATAAATTAGTTTTCAAAAATCATATAATTATTATTCGTCAAAATTTCCCTTATTCTTCCGACCGTGACTCAACTCCCTTATTCCTATTCCTTCGCCAATTCGAGACTACCTTATGTCCACCCTAACCAAGTTGACCCTTCTAGACCCAATGGAACTATCCGTACCACCAATAGAGGTCTCCTTGTGTAGTTGTTACACTAAAGTTGCAGTTCGTGCCACATTGATCATTGCAGCACACCAGGCGTACTACCAGGCAAGACACCTTGTCATTTGCTGTTTAATTATTTTAGCTCATATTTCATGCATGTTCATTATTTTCTTTATGCAAAATAAACTGTGATACATGGCATAACCTGTTAGAATTTACTGTTCAGTTTCTTGCTATGTGTTTTTCTTACACATTAAACCTAGATTTAAGGGACCACCTTTGTGTGTTATATACATGGCCTTGACACGTTGTACCACGAAGTCGTGTGTCGCATGTAGAACACGGAAGTGCGTGATTGGCTGGCCACCAGTACGTACAAGCCGTGCGATAAAAATAACCGCTAATAGAGGTTGCATGCTAGTTTGACTTAGCGGTTATAGAGTTAGCATTGGGCGGGAAGAACATAATTGGAAGTTAACTACCACCCTATCTATCGTAGACTCGCTCGCTACTGAGGAACGATAGGTAGACTATATGCTATAGACTCGCTCGATACTGAGGATAGTATATGGTGTTGTGACTCGCTACTGAGGTACTGCATTGGTATTTTTCTGACTTGACAGGGTAGTCATGCGACCATGAACTGTTCTTAACAACATTCACTTAGAACGTTAGGCTACCTTTATCCGTTAGGTACGAGTACTTTTGGTTTGGGTACTTGTATCTGACCGTGGCTTGGAACAATAACTTGTCCCAGACTAGTTTGTCACATCTTGTCCTTGTTTGGTTGTAGGTGTGACTTACTACTTCGATGAGAAGATATTGAACCTTGTTGGGGTCCGGATACCATATTAGATTCTTAGCATGGAAAGATACGTCGCCGTGAATTAGTTTACCATCTCATGTCCTTGTTTGGTTGGGAGATGGTATGCTCCTCAGTAGGTGCGTATTGGACAATGTTATAATTCGATTGACTTATTATTTGAGCAATATTTATTCAGTTTGTATACATGATATTATGTGTCTTGTTATGTCCCTATGAGGACCTGGTTATCTCTCCAGGTGTGTGCTCTTGTCTTTCGCAGGTGTTCTAGCTCTAGCCGTGATCTTCGCTATTTCTTCGAGGATGATTGCATTTGGATCGTCTTCACTTCGCTCGCCACTCATTTTATTTCTATGTACTTTTCCTTATTTGTTGGTAGTGGATTTGTCTCCGCCCAACATATTATATCAAGACAAATTCATTCTTATTATATGATATCTTTTATTCATTTATTCTGTGTGGATGAGAATAGTTACGGTTCTACTGGATTTTACAGCTTTTGTATTTGTACGAGGCTTCCATATATTGGAGTATACTTCGTATGAATACAGCTGGCATGTCTACATTCCTAGTCCTACGTATTTTGGGACTGGGGCATTACAGTCTCCAGCAAGTTCCTCTCCTCCCAACGATTGCAATGGACTTCGTTTGGAAGGATTTGGATGAGAATTGTGAAAAATAGACTTTTGGAGGAGAAGAAGAATTCTAGGGTTTGTAAAACTTGACGGCTACAAGTTTTTGACATAAAAGTGGACGGGGCTGCTGTTTGGCCGGCCATAGGGGTTAGCTAGGGTTAGGTTAGGGTTTAGGATGATCCATAATGCAACCAAAACCTATGTGAAGCCCATTAGCAAAAAGGCCAAAAAGCCACAAGTAAAAATAGCCAAAAATTGATTTAATTGTTTCATAATATGGACTAAAGCTCTAATTTAAAATCTAATTAGCTAAAAAGGATTTTAATCACATGGTTAGTCTTCTAATCAAGGTTGACTAAAGTTAAACCATTTGCTACTTCCGAAAACACCAATCAAAGCTACACAACATTCAATTTAATAATAAAAATAATAAAATATTATAATTTCACACAATTACTAAAATACCCCTAATTAGAAAAGTAGGAGTGACAAATCTACCCTCCATAAATATTTTTATCCTCGAAATTAAGGACAAAACTGAACAGATGAGAAGGACAAAAAGATCATAACTCAAGACTAAAAAAGATAAGGGTATTGCTCGCGCATCTCATCCTCCCTCTCCCAGGTAGACTCACCTGGAGAGTGATGCCTCCATGCTATGCGAACCAAGGATGTCCTCTGGCTCCTCAATACCTTCTCCCGTCGATCCAGAATCTCTACCAACTATTCTGGATAACTAAGGGTAGGGCCCACCTCGATCTCGGAATGATCAAGTACATGGTTGGGATCTGCCACATACCATCTCAACTGTGACATGTAAAATATTTGTGGACTCCCACTAGTACAGGTGGCAAGTCCATTCTGTATGACACGTCACCGACTCTACCGCTGATAACGAAAGGTCGGTTGTAGCGCGGGCTAAGTTTTCCACATACACCAGAGCGAATAGTACCTCGAGTCGGAGATATCCTCAGGAACACCAGATCTTCAACCAAGCCCAACATGGTCTCAAACTTAGCTATAACAATCACATGATCAAACAAAATCAAAATAAATATAATCCTAATCCTTAGTATAAGTTGTACCTCAAACTCTAAAGGTCTTCGGTGGCTATCGGCCCAATGTCGCTATCTGTCCTACGCCAAACGAAGTCGATCTCTGATGAGCTTCACCTTCTCGACTGCGTCAACAACCATCTCAGGTCTCAATCATGCTCGCTCTCCAACATCGTCCTAAGATAAGGGAGTACGACATCTACTCCCGTACAATGCCTCAAATGGTGACATCTCAATGCTGGCCTGAAAACTGTTGTTGTATACAAACTCTACTAATTACAAATCCTCCCAGGAACCTCCAAAATCTAGGACACAAGTCTGCAGCATGTCTTCGAGTGCCTGAATAGTCCTCTCTGACTGTCAGTCCGTTTGAGGGTAGTATAAAGTACTAAACTTGAGCTGAGTGCCCAAACTAGTATTTGCTACAAAAATCAACAACAGGTATTACAGAACACTGGAATTGATTGCACACTCGCTTGTACAAAGAAGAGCCTAGAAAGAAAGCCTAGGAAATAATCTAAGTACAATTGTTTAGTTTTGATTCTGGGGGTGACGGTGGAGGCTCGGAAAGTACTATAAACTCTGCATTACTCCATGGACTATCTGATGCAGTCTCTAGCTCGTGAAGATATTGCTTTTCTCTTGAAGGTTGCCAGCCTTCGGAGGGGAGTAGCACCCTGATTTTTATAATAGGATAGATTTTGATCTGGATGGTCTTCTTGCGGCCACGTGGATTGGCATGCGAAGACTCGCTCTCAGACTGCCATTTATCGATTTGTTGGGATTTTATTGCAGCAAATCTGGGTGGTTAAGGAATCGGTCAGAATGCCATGTGTCCCATTGCATATGGTATTCTCAGTCTGTGATCTTGTGGGGTTGCATGAGACTAATGCGGCTCGGATCACAATTACATGGAGTTTGGAAACTCTAGGGCTGCATAAGTTGGGCCGCATGAAGTTCATGCGGCTTGGATGATGCTCTTTTGGCCGCATGGAGGCGTACAAACCCTGCTTTTGGGCGACGTCTCTACGTCTTATCTTTCATGTCAAGGTGTCAGAACTGTCATATTTTTGTCAGTACTTGTCAGCTTTATCAGTCGAACTGCTCCTTCTTGGTCGCATACTTTTCTTCATTAGCTGTTTGTCGATGGGCTGTGTACGTTTGAACAATTATGCGGCTGTCTTCATACGGGCCTGTTTGGCCCAAATATCTATGCGATAATTTGTAATCCGTATGAACTCCATATTTTTCATGTTTCTACAAGACCCCTTCAAAGTTTCTGAATTACAAATTTGGAATACTTTGAATAAGAATAATCAAAAATATGCGAAGCCGTGGGAAGTCTTCAAGTTGCAGAAAGTAATTTTCGAACATGAGTTACTGAGAAATATTGAGCCACAGGGGGATCCTGAGTCGCAGAATAAATCTTGAGTCGCAGGGACGCTTTGAGCCGCAGTGAGTCTGCCAGCTGTCACTGCTGCATTTAATGCCCTTGATTCGATTTTGAATTTGATTTTCCTTTTTTCAAGATAAAGCTGACGGTTACTATGTATAAAATCCCCAAGCGTCATCATCATCTTTAATGATCTCGAGAATCGAAGCAGCATCCTCTCTGGAAACTCTATAAGTAGGAGTGATTTTGAAGAGGAAATTTTCTCTTTCTACTTCCTTCTCTTTCATCTTCGTCTTCCTGTCTTCAATGGCTCCAATGCTTTCAAGTCGACTGCGGCCAAAGGAAAGGGGCTTGCTTCTCCATCGAGCGGCAGACTCCTCTTCCACTCACTCCGACGTGCACCCTCCCATCAAAGGTAAGAACAGTAGGGAGACGATGGCTATGTCGTGCTATATCACTTTCTGTGCACTAAGCTTTGGTCGATGCGTGCCCTATCTCAGTTGAACCATATGTATTCTGTATGATGGGGCCGTATAAGCTGAGTCGCATAAGTACTGCATCCATGCTGCATAGTTGTGTCACATAAGTGTCTCCTGTCTGGGCCGCATGGGTGTTTCATATCTCGAGCCGCAGGAGCGCTTCAAGCCGCTTCAGTGCCTTATTACTGAGTTGCATTTATACTTTGTAACTGGGCCGCATGAGTGTCTCATGACTGAGTCGCATGAGCACCCTTTTTTGTTTCAGAGGGCCTAAGTATCCACCGACTGTACCGCATAAGCATGCAGCCTGATTGCATGCGTCTTATACCTTAGAAGTTTTTATTTTGGCTGGATCGAATGAACTTCTACTTTTAGTTCTTCTCCGTCTTTTGCAGTGGACTTGCCTTTAGCTCCCTCGGGAAAACTTCTCGAATATGCTCAATCTGCGTTGGGTGTAACTTTTGATCAGATAGTCGAAAGTGTCGATTCAGATTAACCAAAATCAACCTGAAGACCTGCTGAGGGAGATCAGGAATCAGTCTTTCTTTTTCTTACTTGGCATGATGAACTCCGGGCAACTGAATGATATTCATCCGAAGCCTCTATTTTTATTCGGGGATGCCCTGGCTGTTTCAGATTCGAGCATCATAGAAACTCTTGAGATTTGGGATTTCTATTTTCACGGGGAGCCAATTCACGTACCCTTAATGAGCGCCACTTTCCCTTATATGTTTTCAACATGGAGAGGAAGATGTCGAGTTCTAACTTTGGATCAACATGGGATCTTTGTTGGCCATATTCGTTTCAACAACCTTTCAAGGTCAGTGGTCGCAGTGAAGGAATCAATGAGCTATTCCGTTATTGGGCTGGCTCATAGCAGTCATCAACGAGTTGAAGTCTAATATGTTTTTCACTGAAGCTAACACCTTTTTGAATCAGATTGCTCATAAGGGGTCATACCCTGCAGGATGACTGTCCTTACTAAACTGGTAGCATCGTTCCCCTTTTGGGTTATCTGACTTCTTGGATCCTGGTGTAGTATGAGGTTACCTTCGACAGACTGGCCTCTAGTATGCCATCAGGGGCTCCTACTATGTCTTGATTATGAACCCGAAGTTATTTATGGCTTTGCTTGAGATGTACAATTGCCAGACGGGACCTTTTTTGCTCTAGGTGGAGAGATGGGGCTCGCTCTCCATGAAGTGCTTAGCGTGTCCAGATTGCCCTGAGGTGATGAGGCTTATGAAGAGTATACCCCGACAACAAAGAATTCAAAGAATTAGAACGGCGATATCCTGTGTTAGCCGTATATCAGGAATTGCTATGCCACCACAGCACCTGTCAACAAACATCTAAGAAGAAGGATGATAGTTTAGAAGGGAACCTTCCTCACATCATGGCCTGGATTTGCTATCTTTTTAACCTTAGTACATCCGGTCGAATTGCTGTTAGGAGTCCCTAATCTCTGAAGCAGGTGGATGCGCAGGTGCGAAATACTAAAAGGTCCGTACTGCTGGTGACAAATTTGGGAGCCTGAGCGACACCTTTAGCTATTTTTATCATGATACTCAACCTCTGTCTGCTAGAGCTGTCTTGGTTGGGTACATGATGTAACGCTCCAGTCCCAAAATACATAGGACCAAGTACGTGAACATGCCAGCTGCACATATACAAAGAACACTCCAATATATGGAATTCCTCATATATGCACATAAGCTGTAAATAAATAATCACAGGCCAGAATAACATATCTAATCTCATCACAGCTCAACACAGAAGATAATGAAGTCCAAATAAATAAATAAGAGTATCAAAAATAGCCGGGTGAACATACT
Organism: Iris pallida; assembly: GCA_029216955.1. Lineage (NCBI taxonomy): Eukaryota > Viridiplantae > Streptophyta > Magnoliopsida > Asparagales > Iridaceae > Iris > Iris pallida. The sequence continues at coordinate 23,822,330 of JANAVB010036019.1, read as the reverse complement.
CACTCCAAACAGCTATGAAAAATAGTCTCACAAGATCGGAGTCCGACCTTCGCAAAATAGAAAGAAAAGAGATGTAAAATAGTGTCTACAACTGTCTCAGTAAGTAAATAGAGTAGAAGTCCAAAGGGACTGTCTCGCCAATGTATAATAACTCCAATGCCGCTCCGTACTTCTGTAGAAAATTGTCAAAACCTGGAGAGATAACCAGGTCCTCAGGGGACATAACAAGATACAAGAAAACACCATGCCATATAAACTGTGATAATATAATAAGAGAAAAAGGTATGCATGCAATCGGGTTCCTGACCATTCTACTGTGAATATGCAGTTGAGATACAATCCTTCGACGCATGAGCGCTGGCTGAAATAGGATCCGGTATAGTCCCCTCTTGGGCACCAGTGACCAAGAGGATGACGTTCAAGAACGACAGTGGCCAACCTGAGAGGCTCATACCCGTATCTCCAGCGGAGCTACCGGGTTAAAAGGGATGTGCAATCGAAGCCCATACGTCAGGTATTGTTCTCCCCATCCAATACCTAGTATCATCATCTCCATGATTGACATGTACCTCTAGTAACTGCCAAGTCTTCTAGCATACAAATCTATTGGCAGTTACCCCTATCCGTCGCACGGTCCATACGTATCGGTGGCCAGCCGACTACGCAGAAATGTGTCTACATGTGACTCACATCACGTGATACAACAAGTGTCAAGGCCGTATGAGATATACCAATATCTCAACATCAATTGGTGGTCAATATACTAAGTCAAGGCAAGAGAATAAATAAAACAAGAATACGACCGCTAGGGTCGCTTGCACCCAAGTGTGACTTGGACGTGCAGTTGAAATATCACGAAACAAAATTCTGAAAATAACAACTGAAAATAAGAAGATAAAATCACAGAGTAAGGTGGCAAGGTATCTTGCCTGATGGTGCAAAGTGGCAAGTCCAAGAGTAGCAAGCGTCAGCACCAAAACTCACAAATCACAGATGACTCCAAACGCTGAAACAAACATCAAAAATGGTCTCGGTGAAGAAGATATACCTAGCAAACGCTGTCCAAAAGTCAAATTCTGGAACAGGGGCAAAATCGTAATTTCGGGTCAAAACGATGTCCGTCGTTGGACCCGCTTTACACCAAAATGCGTGCAAAGTCTACAGTCTCTAAAGTCGTCAAACTACATGGCTACGGGTTCAGTTTGAGGAGAGGAACTCAATGGTATGTCCAGTTTTGGATTCCGAGGAGCCGTGTACAAAATTGCCCGTTTGAGTGGGTCGCGGGCCCGCCAAAAGGGATCCCGATTCGACCTTCTCGGAATCGAACCAAACTTGGCATACAGGACCAAAATTTCGATCCGGACCTGTTGGCAAGTTTCTCAATTCGACGACTGTACACGACTTATGGACAAGTTTGCAAAACGTCGATACGGGGGTATCTCGACGGATACACGTTGATTTCCTCGCACACACGCGACGAAACTGAGTTCCGTCAGTTCCCACACTTCCGCAACGTCCATACGCGCCTTTCGATGGGTATAACGTGCGACCACGTTGCCCGGTTTGTCGGGGCGACGTCGTATCGGACAAAAATTTCAGAATTTTATTATTTCGAAAACAGTTTTTCTCACAAGTTCAACATGGAATTAATACACATACATAAATCGAAATACTAATCTACCAGTTACATTTCCATCGTGGTTAGGTTGTCTTCAAAAATTTAATTAGTTTTTATGAAAGTTTAATGAACAGCGAGAAAAGTGGCCGACAAGTTGGCGTTTCAAAACAGTTTTTAGAAATCAGAAAAGTGGGTTTTTCTCCAACTTCGTCTCGATTTTTTCGAGCAATCCTTTGGGGTTCCCAGGATTCTATCAGAAGGGGATTTGAGAGGGTCATGTATACTATGCACAGCATTCGATAGATCGAATTTTCGTTGAACACAAACAAAGAAAATCGGATTCGAAAGTGGGTACCTGAGTTCTGAACCAAACAGTGTATTCTCTGTTTATCCTTCGATTCCGAGTGATCCCGACGTCGTCGATGGCTATTAGTCGGAGCGTGTGAACACGGGGTGTGGAGGGAGATTGGCGGCCTTAGGGTCAAGGTGGAGAAGAGATGGGAAGTGGTCAGGGTTTAGTTTTGTCGGCCGTGGTAGCAATATATAGCGCTGACTTCTAATACTAATAGGAATACTATCGGGTAGGCTCGGGTTGCAAGCATTACGTTAGCAGGTGTTTGCTGCTAAGACTAAGGTGGGGTCGGGCTAAGGTGCCAGCACAGCTTGCAAAGCTTTGCTTTGCATTGAGAAAGAGGTGGTCGGGTGAGGTGGACCGGCCCCACGTGGGTTGGTCCCCTCCCCCCTATATACTTAATATATATATATAATTTTTTTTTAAACGCTTGCCTTTTCCTTTCCTTTTGACTCTGCCCATCAGGGCTTGGCTGCCCCTCTCTTTAGTTGGGGTGCTGGCCGAGCCCCACATCTCCAATTTTTTTTTAATAACTATATATAATACTTATAGATATAAATATATATATATATATATATATATAATATCTATATTTTTTTTATATATATATATATATATTTATATTATTTAAGCTACAATAAACTCCTAAAAAATTATCAATAAATTCCAAAAATTCTAGAATTTATTATATACTATATTTAATAGAAATATTAACAAGTGCAAATATAATATATACACACATGCATTTATCTACTAATAAGCTAGTAAAAATATTTTCTTAATTTATAAATGCATAACCACATTAATTAATTATAAAAATTAATTAAAATATGGGGGTTTACATCCTACCCAACTTAAAGAAAATTTGTCCTCGAAATTAAACTAAGGTCGGGGGATCAATGCAATGCAAGGAATATAATGGTACGTAATATGCAAGACCTACCTTCGCCTTCGAACAAATGTGGGTAGCGAATTCGGATGTCGTCCTCGCGCTCCAAGTAGACTCCCCTGGCGAGTTATGCTTCCATGCCACGCGAACTAATGGAATAGATTGATTTCGCAACACCTTCACTCGGCGATCGAGGATACCTACTAGTTGCTCTTCGTACGACAAACTCGGTCCAACTGTAATCTCGGAGTGATCAAGCACATGATTGCTGTCCGCCACGTACCTCCTCAGCTGAGATACATAGAATACGTTATGTACTCCCTCTAGCGACGGTGGCAATGCCAATCTGTAGGCAACCACTCCAACACGTTCCAAGACATCGAAAGGCCCGATGTACCATGGTTTTATGTTAATGTTCATATTTGGTCTTCATGGTTGAAAGTCGACTCAAAAAATATAGAGTACAAAGGGGACATGTTTGTGTGGGACATGGTATGCCTAGATGAAGGTGGACTCGTATAGGTCTTGCAGATAGAATTTATTGGAAGGTAGCAGTTGGTCTTGTGCTCTAAATCTAAATGCTACGGTCGGGGACCCAAAAATGTTCTAAGTAGAAAGTGGGAGTTCATGAGGCGCTATTTATCGTTCTAACGTAAACCACTTATTCTAATCAATAGGCAATCCTAGTACATTGTAAACTTTGCTGGGCTCTATGATCTATATCCTACAGTAAATTTCTAGAAGTTAACAAGACACCGCTCTATGGTTTAGTGGAGTTAGAAGGGTTCAAGTTGGAAGGTCATACCTCAATTTGTGGAAGAACATTACGATATACTAGGATACGAGTTGTGATAGAAATGAGTCAAGTTTTGAAGACCGTAATTGATTCTAACAGATGTCAATGATTGTATGGATATTTTTCCTGTCTATATATGGTGTAATGAACTGAGGGGGATATTACGGTCTATCTTCCCTCAATACGAACATCTGACTTTTCGAAATCTGCAACGGCGAAAATAATAAGTGTTCTAGGGAGAGCGGATTGAATACGAATATGGGATTCTGGAGACGTTTCAAATAGAGTTGTCAAGGCAGTTGCGGATGAGATCCTAGGGCCATCTATATCTCAATCCACGTAGGGTAAGCAAATAAAAGTGAATCAACTGTGCGAAGGTTGATCAGACCATTATACACTGATTCTGATTAGACAATATGTTAGTGGGCGTCCCCAATAAATACATGTCCTGAACAAGCTTGATAAAGAAAAAGCTTGCAAAATCTAGGCTATAATAGCGGTGTTTAATCATGGTAGTTCAAAACATAGGTACACGAGATATATAGTTAAAAGAAGTCGCAAGTAGTTCAAGTTCATCAAACTCTAAGACTCGACCTATGATCGTGCCTCTACAGTGTCCTACTGGTTTCTCATCTAAGGCATTTGATTGAAGTAATAAGCACAGTCTAGGTAATCTTCTGAGTGTTCCCTTTAAAGAAGGTCATCGGGACAAGGAGGGCGATAGATCATGAGGCGTTCTATCCAACTTATAAGGGTTCAACTATTAGCGTGTCTGAGCAGCATAAAAATGCGTATACCAAGTACGAGTCATCTTCCTAACCTGCCTATCATCAGGGAAGAAAGGATAATATTTGGGGTAGAACGAAAATCAGGCAATATGTAATTAAAGACAATCAACAGGTTTAAAGGGAATCAAGAATGGAGGTCAAGTATGTGGATGAGATCCTAGATTCTAATTCTATATGCAGGTCCATTCCGCTGCAGTAACGTAATCAAACAGCTAACTCCAAGTGAGCATTAATTAGTTATGAACCTATTGATAGCACAGTTTCTTGAGGGGAGGTAGTATACCTGTTCCAAGATCGTCATATATTTTGATCATTTACCATTAATAACTTAAAAAGAATAACAATGGATCTATATTTTAGGAAAGGATGAGTAAGATGGAAGATGCATGACTAGGCTTATGATTTACTAGAGCAGTGTGGCTCTAGTATTAAATAAGGTAAGTAGCAAGAACGTAGCAACTAAAATCATACCTGCTATGATTTCCTCAGGGATTCTGCACCCTTTATCGCTAGTGAAAGGCCTGCCATGCCTCTGACTAGGGCCCTGTGCTCTCCTTGTGGAACTGCAATTGCTGTGAAGGTAATGGTGGACGTGGTGCTCCTACTGTTGGTGTCATGAGCCTCGACACAACTGAACCGGTCGAGGTGTGGGAAGTGCTGGGACTGTTGGCATGGGAGTCTGTGATCATGAACTTGAGTTCGTGGCTCGAGACAATCTTTAATCATATGTTGTCTCGATCGCATCTTAAGCATAAACCATGACGGATTCGACAATCTTTACTGATGTGTCCCTTCTTTCCGCAATAGTTGCAGGTAGGCTTCTCTCGAGCCCGGTATAGTCCTTCTTCTTGCTCTTGTTGCGAGGTATATGGTGTCCCCGTGCAATTTTTGGCTTCGTGATAATTGGAACCGCAAATCATACACTGTCCCAATCTACGGCGACAATCCTTCACAAGGTGACCCTTCTATGGCAGAAGCGACATTTAGGAAGCTCCTATCGGATACGGTGACGCTCTAGGGTGTTGTTGTGCTTCGGGATGTCTATTCGGCCCGTTCTGTGTCTCTAACTGGTACTGAGGCTGGCGAGGCAGATAGAGTCCTGTTTAGGGCTACAGATAATACTCCTTGCAAACTCATTATGTTGTTGCTGCACTTGTAATAACCTTAGCAAGAACCTTGACACTGAAGCCTCGTTAGAGTAAGGAACTGGCATGGATGATGGGGATCGGGGAGGAAATGTCGTATATTCTTGCTGGGAAGCTGGGATTCTCTGATCTGGTTGAGTCACAATTTGGCTGAAAGGGTGTATTAGTAGGCACATTCTCTTCTAGAGAAACTGTAGGTCGGTCCAGTCTGGTTGGCTAGGGGTGCTACAATCTCTGGGTCTACCATCGTCGGTGGTGGAGGCATCTGAGGTCCCGACTGCGGAGGAAACTGTTGGGGAATGGTGGTGGTGGAGGTAGTGGTACACTTCCTTCCTGTGGCATGCTAGGAGTCTGTCCAGTCTGGCTGCCTGGGGGTGCTACGATCTCTAAGTACTCCGTCGTCGGTGTCGTAGTAGGCTGCGACTGTCCTGGCTGGTATGGTGTCGCTGGAGTCATCAGAGGGTTCTGTTCCTCATGGGTAGTCGTATCACCAACCTTGGGGGTCAGGGTAATGGTGCGTCCACTTCATAGATTCATACTGTTGGCACGAAGAAGATGAGTCGATACTAGGAAAGATTAGATATGAAGTAAATCGAATAATCAAGGAAGTTTCGAAAAGTTTGGAAGTCAAGAGGTAGTAGTAGTTCTGGATGAGATATTTATTCCTATATGCAGGCTTGTTGGGCACAGTCATGTAACCCAACAATATTTTCTGGACCTGCATGGGCCACCACAAAAATATGTAACGCCCCAGTCCCAAAATACATAGGACCAAGTACGTGAACATGCCAGCTGCACATATACAAAGAACACTCCATGTAGAAGCATGGACAATACTAAAGGAAATAAGTCATGCGGCCAGGAAAGATCCATGCGGCTTCGAAAACTCATGCGTTCATTGAATCATGCGGCACAAGGAGCTATGCGGCCTAAAGCATTTCATGCGGCTCAGAAGACACGTGGCATGATAGTGCTCCCCTCCACCCACGCTGCATTAATTGCTATGACGGTTGACCCCTATGAAAAGTTGACAGCCCTGACACCAAAGGCAGGTAATTATGGCTCTGCCATAATGATGAATCTCTAGGGAAGAGGAAAGAAATCTCTGACACAAATCCCCCGAGAGCCATAAAAATGCCACGTGGCCTTGCCACGTGGGCATTCGTATGCGGCTCGCTTCTCATGCAGCTCAGAATAAATCCTATGCGGCTCAGGCCATAGGAGCCTCATGCGGCTCGAGCAAAGGACTTCCCATGCGGCTCAGAAGTGAATCCATCCTATGGCTCAGGCCATAGGAGCCTCATGCGGCTCGAGCAAAGGACTTCCCATGCGGCTCAGAAGTGAATCCATCCTATGCGGCTCAGGCCATGAAAGCCTCATGCGGATCGAGCGAGGACTTCTCATGCGGTTCACGAAGATCAATCCATGCGGCCCAGGCGGATATACCTATGCGGCCCACAAGGATTACTCCTCTGTAGTTAGAGGACTCAAGTGAAGGCCACTGCCCACGCAGCCCTGACACGTGGGCTCATATTCATATGCGGCTCACATTCATATGCGGCTCACTATTTATGCGGTCCAGATTCCCCCAGCAGCTCCTAGGACACGTGTCCTAAACCGATTAATTCCTCAGATTGGCTGCCATTAAAGATTGGGTCAGATCCCAATAGATCTGGGACACGTGGCAGAAGAATAGATCTGATTTATTCGCAGATATCAGAAGATCAGTATAAGGAAGATTTATTCCAATCAGCATTAATTGCTCATGGGATTGGTGCAATCTACACCTAATGGTCCAGATCATCATAATTAAAACGAATGGCCAAGATGGACCAATCTCCAAGCCGCCGCCATCTCCAAAAGCTAATCATTGGCAACCCTAATGATGACATCCCACTATTATAAATAGCAGGTGCCATTCCCTTGTAAGATATACAATATCAGAGAGAAAAATACGTTATACAGAGAGACCCCCCCCAATAGTCAGAAAAAAAGAATACACAGAGAGAGAGAAGCCAGAAGAGCAACAGAGGAGCAAGAAGGGCATTTCTTCGTCAATGCCAACCATCTTTTCATGAGGAGCCAAGGCTGCATACCGATCGTCCAAGGAGTAAGGCAGGGCTGCCGTCGCCTTTCCGAGCCTCTATCGTCACCCCCAGAATCTAAAATAAATAATTGTACTTAGACTGCTGTACCTAGGTTTTCGTCCCTAGGCTTTCTTCCGACAAGCAAGTTTGTAACGTGAAGTAAAAGTTCGGTCCTCCGATAATTGTTCTGTTCTTTTATATTTCATGGCAAACACGATGGCGACTCTGGGGACAAACTTCTCCACGGCTAAGGAGTTGGTGACGCAATCGGATGCAGCCAAGCTTGGCTTCACTCAACAAAAGATGGTCGCCCGGTTCGACCAACAGGCGTTCGAAGAGATGCTCTCCGACAAGAGCGCTTTTCCGGTCCAGAAGCGAGCCCACACAAAGAAGGCCCGTAAGGAGTGGAGACCCCGATCCTTCGTTCCTGCTGAAGCTCTTGCAGAGACACCCTCTGTTGTTCAAGACGGCGAGCAAGATTCCCCTGCGGCCCCGCTTGAGATCGTAGACAACTCTGCTGTCCCCAAGTCCGCAGAAGAAAATACTATGATGCTGGACTTGCTGGGGCAAAGAGGAACTCTATGAGATCCGAGCCGCATAAGGTCATCAGCCGCAGGGAGAAAGCTCATGCGGCTACATCCTTCAGCCGCAGGAAGAAAGCTCATACGGCTACATCCTCCAGCCGTATGAAGAAAACTCATGCGGCCATATCTGTCAGCCGCATAGCTTATGCGGCTACAGTTGGCGACCACACGAATGAAACTCATGCGGCTGTGGGAGTCAATCGCTTGCAGAAAACCCATGCGGTCACTATTGCCAACCGCATACGGCCAGCCTGTACGGTCGTGACTCCTAACCGCACAAAAACAATTCGTCCAACGGCAGAAGACAACCGCATGCAGACAGCCTGCACGGTACCCAACTCTAGCCGCATGGCGTCCGTTTCACGCTTCTCTCGATCAGTCTTCGACCGTCTCTCATGCGGTCCCGACCCTGATGATTCTCTGGATGATAAGCCAGACTCTGTGGTACCTAACTTAGACTCCTCCTATTACGCACCCACAAGTGCTAAAAGGAGGAAGTCTAGGGCAGTGCGGGCTCATCAAGTCCAGTCAGCTGTTCCAACCTCTGATTATCGGGGCATCCCGTTGACTATCACACGGGCCTCGGATGGAAAGTTGTATACAACTGCTCGAGTCCAGCCCCGGCGGCAAACAGACAGAGTGGTTCCTCTGACCTACGGGAGGTGATCCTCCACAAAAGCAAGGAAAGAGAAGGAGTGTCGGCATGCAAAAAGTCCTCGCTTGGACATTGCTGTACCCAAATCATCGTCAACTGTTGTTGCAACAACGCAGCGATGACGGAAGATCGGTCGTCGTCTTCCAAAGACTACAGCATCCGAGCTCAGAAGATGAGGCACCTCCTGTTGTCTCCTACAATTTCGCTCAAAAAGTCCCGCCGAAGGGAGAAGGAAAAAGATGAGCATCTCCAGCCCGAAGATATCAACCACTACAGCTAAGAAACTATCGTCTAAACGGTTGTCCTCTACTGGTGTATTCCAACACACCCGTTCAAAGACGAAATTTACCGCAATAGGAAATTCATCATCTACCTCGCTGGGGGTTGAGGGAACTGGGGTAGCACTCATCGAACATCCGCAGCAATCCAATGTTTCAGGAGCCGAGCCTGGGGAAACGATTCTCTATCAGGTACGACAGGCACCGATGTTCCCGAGGATACCCGTGATTCTCAAGACGAAGTAAACTCTGAGGCTGGGGGTACTGCTCCCTCCGAGTCCGAACCAGAAGATAATATTCCCACATATCCCGATGACTTCTCGGTACACGGGTACGACTCGGAGGGCACATCCTCCACCGTCCCTTCCATCACTCCTCACGTAAGGACGGTGTTCATGACGGACAGCAATCAAGGTGGTTCCAGTGATCGCCAGCGCATTGACAGTCTCGAAGCCATATTACTTGCTTTGGTCAAGTCGGTAGACGGGATTAAAGCGGCACTACCCACTCTACAAGGAGGAACGCCTGGTCAAACAAGCACAGGCCTCACGGTCAATGTAGATTCGAACTCAGCGGCACCAAACCCGGGCAATAATCCTCCCGAAATAACAGCTCCTACCGCGACAGATGAGACCCGAAAAGTAAGGAGGGAGGTCCAGGAGCTCCGAGCCATGTTCCATGCCCGAGAAAATGCTCAAGATCTCAGAATACGGCAACCATACCCTGTTGAATGGAGGGATGTTCCATTCCCACCAAGATATAAGCCTTTCAATATCAACCCGTATGATGGCAAAACCTCAGCAAGTCGGTACATCACTTACTTTGAGGTCACCACCGACCATCTGCCCCATGATGATGCGACCCTTACACGGTTATTCATTGGGGCATTGGAAGGAGTCGCCTTCGATTGGTACCGCAATCTCGGACAACTGCATCCACTCCTTCGCCGGCTTCAAGCGTCTGTTCTTGGAACAATTCTACGAAGTAGGATAGGACGTCACTATGTCCACTCTCATGGACGTCGTCCAAGGGGAGAAGGAGTTGACAAGAAACTACATCGAGCGGTTCCGCTAGACCGCCATGAAGCTGCCTTCCAGAAATCCAGATTCTTCTTTGATTGAAATTTACCAAAAGAGACTGCTTCCAACGATCAGTCTCTGGATGGGCAAAAGTCAATTCAAAGATTGGAAGGCGTTCATCATCAGCGCCACAAGCGCCGAAGAACGACTGAAGAAGGCTCGCCAACGGGTTGCACATCTCAGAAGGAGAAAACATGGGCAAGCGTTCCAACAACGATAATGGGGGTAACCCCTCCAACAATCGGGACAGCAAGGGAAAACAGGCTATGGTGGCCGACACGGCCCAGAAGCCTGAGTCACAGCCAGCGGACAAGCAATGGCCTCAGATCACTTACTCCTTCGAAGACGGCCACGTCAAGCCTATCTTAGACATGCTCATACAAGGAGGTAGAATTCAGCTTCCTCCACCAAGATGGGAGCCTCGGCCGACTGATTTAGAGAACCCAAAGTTCTGCCATTATCACCGTTATGTACACCACGCTACACACGACTGCTACCAACTAAAACGGTACATCCAAAGCCTCATCGATTCGAATGCTTTGGCCATCGACTTCGAAGAGGTAACCGTAGCAGCCAATATGGTGTCCGTACAATTCGGCAGCTTCCCTCCGACGGAGACTCAAGACGGGGTAATCTCCGTCCCTCTGGCAACGATGGAGATTACCAATCTTCCACCTTCCCGGGAACAAGCTGCTGGTCTAGTACCTCTCAACACCTCACGAGGGGAGGTCATATGGGTCCATCCAGACTTAGTGTTAGAAGTAACTCGGCCTACACCATCCCACTAACAAAAAGAGTGAAAAATCAGGACCTGCCACACAATCTCAGCAGACAACGAGGAAGCTACAGCCGTCGTCACGCAGTCCGGAGCGCAATCCCAACCTGTGGTTGACAGCCCAGCTAAAAATCATCAACCTACTACAACTGATACTCCGGGACCGGCTCAGCCTTCGACGACCGACAAGCCTAGGCCGAAGGAGACTCACTTCGACAAATCCCTCCGAAAGGATACAGCCCAAGGGCTAGAGAGGCCCTATAACTTTGACATCTTAGCACAATTAGCTAACACTCTGGCCAAATTGTCACTATACGAACTCCTAAGGCTCTCCAAGGACGTTCGTATTGCATTGAGCGAAGCACTCCAAAATGTCGATGCCTATCTCGCTCAATCCAACCTCACCGGGGAAGACTCACCCGTGGATCTCTAAGACAGTTCCTGCACAGGAGCAATGCCCAACATCGTCTTCACTCCGCAGGACATGCTCATCAAAACCAACTTACATGATGCCCGCTATACTACACGGGATACATCGGCGACGTGAAGGTGGATCAGATGCACATTGATCCTGGCTCTTCCATAAGCATCATCCCGAAGGGTCTGCTACATCATCTCCTCATCCCAATGCATCGCCTGACACCTACAAGCACCGCCATCAGCGGTTTCAATTCGGGCAGGACTAGGAGCCCTATTGGGAAGATTCGTCTGAAGTCAAATTGGCGACCTCCAATCCGAAGTCACCTGCTACGTCATAGATGCAGACACTTCTTACAACATCCTCTTGGGGCGCCATGGATACACGATTATATGATCGTGCCTTCCACGCTACACCAGTGCTTCAAATACGTCGACAAACACGGCTTCGTGAAGACAGAATTTGCTGATATCGATCCCTTCAAAGGGGTCGAATCCTACTACTCAGACTCCTGCCTATACGAAAAGTCGAAGAGGCACCTTGATGAAGGAGACGCACAACCTCATACTGAGACAGCCACGGGATCAGAAGGACCCCTGACGATCCACCTCCAAGCTCGCAAACCGGGCAAGTCCGCACCCCTCACCGCCACTCTACGGAAGGACGCGATCAGCCTCTCGGCGTAAGAGGAGCAAATGATAATCCGGCTGCCAAGGTCCGGCCAAGTGCCGAGACCCACAACGGAGCCACTAACAATCAGGCTACCAAGAGTCAGCCAACCACAAGCAGGGAAGCTCAACCCTCGGACAGGCCCATGACGATACGCCTTTCCAGGAAGGGTCATTACCCCGATGTAAGGTCTGACACTTCCAGCGAACCAGCCACTCCTCGCTCCACATCAAATGCCAAACTGGGGGTCGCTAGTCTGCCAACAACTCCCCGCTCTGCGCCATCAACTGAACCACTGACAATCAAGCTTCCTAGGACGTCCTCGCAGTCTTCGTTCACACAGGGAGTAGCCGAAGAGGAACCGGAGCTAGCCAAGTATATGGCTACCCACACCAATGTCCCTCCGCTGATGATGTAATCGCCCTAGAAAAGATACCTTACTTCATCAATAAAGGGTTATCTTTGAACTACACCGAGCTCAATAAGCTATGTACAATGTATGCTATGGAACACGGTATAGGCGCTCACCTACACACAAGTGACAAATGTGTATAACGCGATCCAGCTTACTCCAGTAGAAGACGCTTACCGAATATTCGAAGGAGGAGATCATCCGATCATCTTTGGCCGAACAAACAACCCGCATCCCCGCACCATAGAAGAAGTCGACCTCGGGTCAGATGTCCGGAGACTGCCTCTGTATCTCTATAGCCCTCAATCCAAATATCTTATGCAGAAACAGGGGTATGATCTGGAGACGATGCCAGGTTTGAACTACTGCACTGGGCGACGATTACCTTTGAAGCGACCAGTCCCGACAGGCAAACCAGGAGACTATAACAAAACTCGATGCGGGTTAGGGTATGTAACACCTACTACGACCCCTGAAAGTTCAGATGAAGAATGCGACTGGCAGTCACATTCAACCGGATTACCAACTTCCGACACAGATATCAGCATCGAAGATGTGTTCAGACAAGTCATGTCAGTCAATATGGCGTTCGCCGACGCTTACGAGGAAGATAAAGACATCCCCGAAATCCTCGAGCTAGAGCCATGGGCCCAGCAATTAGACGCGTAATGGGAAAAGCGGTTCGAACTGAGAGAACCTCCTACTGAAGATGAGGTCATACAAGTGGATCTCGGCAGCGAATCTTCTCCAAAACCGATCTTCATCAGTAAAAGCCTAACCGACGAAGAACATGAGTCGCTGTTAGAACTTGTCAGAGAGTACATTGATGTGTTCGCCTGGAGCTATGAAGACATGCCAGGGTTAAATCCTGACATCGCTCTTCACAAACTCAATATTCGACCAGATGCGAAGCCAGTCAAGCAACAACAGCGACGCTTCCGCCCAGGCATCATGGACGCGATCGAACTGAAGTCAACAAACTGATAGCCAGCGGCTTCATTCGTGAGGAGCAACATCTCGATTGGGTCGCCAATATAGTACCCGTCCTCAAGAAGAATGGGAAGATTCGAATCTGCATCGACTTCCGCAACCTGAACGAGGCATGCTCCAAAGATGAATTCCTCCTTCCTACCACAGACATCATGATCGACAATACCTGCGGCTTCGAACGAATGTCATTCATGGATGGCTTCTTGGGGTACAACCAAAAAAATGTCTCTTGACGACGAAAAGGATACATCATTCCGAATGCCGATTGGCCCGTACTGCTACACAGTCATGTCTTTCGGTTTAAAAAATGCTGGCACCACATATCAAAGAGCCAAGAGCATCATCTTCAGAGACCACTTACGCAAGACGGTAGAGTGCTATGTTGACGATATAGCCGTCAAGAGCCGTAGCAAGGGAGACCATCTGCAGGATCTAAGGACGGTATTCGACCTAATGCGAACGCACAATTTGAAAATGAACCCTACGAAGTCCTTCCTGGGCGTATCCAGCGGGAAGTTCTTAGGCTTCATCATTACTGCAAAGGGTATCCATGTAGACCCTGAAAAGACAAAAGCAATCATGGAGATGGGTCCCCCGAGAAATCTCCGCGAACTCAGAGGCCTTCAAGGAAGGCTAGCTTACATCAGAAGGTTCATTTCCGACCTCTTCGGGCGATGCCGACCATTCATGCACCTCATGAAGAAAGGAGTCTCATTCGTATGGGACGAGGAATGCCAACGTGCTTTCGACAGCATCAAAGAATATTTGTCAAATTCTCCAGTTTTGGTGGCCCCGGTTCCTGGAAAACCATTCCTGCTCTATGTACGAGCAATGAAACATTTCCTCGGGGCTCTGCTGGCACAAAACAATGACGCAGGCCACGAGCAAGCCATATATTACCTCAGCCGAATGATGATTGGGCCAGAGCACCGATACACCGCTGTAGAGAAGGAATGCCTTGCCCTGGTGTTCGCCATTCAGAAAACGCGGCACTAAGTTACCGGACAAACGATACATGTGATCTCACGGGTCAACCCTCTCAGAGTCCTCATGACCAAACCAGGGGCACTTAGCTCTCGACTCGCTATATGGGCAATATTGCTATCCCCTTATCATATGATCTTTGTCCCACAAAGGCAGTCAAAGGTCAAGCCCTGACAGACTTTTTAGCAGCCCACCCAGGCTCGGAGTCCTCCAGAATATATGAAGAGATCCCAGATGAGGTCACCGACTCGCATGCAACCTCTTACGAGAATATATGGTGAATGTTCTTTGCCGGTGCTTCAAGGACCGGACCTAAAGGCAATATAGTCGTCGGAGTCGGGGTTGTGCTGTTCTCCCCTTCCGGATTGGTGATCAACCGCGCCTATTCCCTTACAGAACCCTCCTCTAACAATGTGGCCGAGTACAACGCTCTGGTCATTGTCCTCCAACTTGCAAGAGAGCTGGGGTAGAATACCTTGAAAGCATACGGCGATTCCCAACTAATCGTCAATCAGATCCGAGGTTCGTACGAAGTCCGTCACGAAGACATGATCCCTTATCACCAAATAGCGATCGATATCATCTCGTCATTTGAGGGGTTCTTCATCGAACATGTCCCCAGACTCCGAAACATTGAAGCAGATGCCTTAGCCGGTCTTGCCGCTTCCCTAGCAGTTCCGAATTATGATCGCCAATCAGTGGAAGTGATAGGCCATGAACTGGTCTGTCCTAAAAACAATGTGCAATTCGTGGCAAGTTATTTCGTACAGACGATCGATGACGCCCCAGATTGGAGACAACCATTCATCGACTTCGTCGTCTACGACATCCTGCCCGAGAACCCAAAGGAAGCCACTTCCATCAGAAGGCGTTCTCTCAGATTCTTCTATGATACAGAGACGAAGATGCTGTATCGCCGCTCTTACGACGGATTATTACTTCGGTGTCTGTCAAACACAGAAGCCAAAGAAGCAGTACGAGAAGCTCATGACGGTGTCTGCGGGGCCCACCAACCCGGCCCAAAACTACAAGATCGTCTTTGCCGAATGGGCTACTATTGGCCCACAATGGTGGCAGATGCGATCGATTATGCTAGAAAGTACAAAGCTTGCCAAGTCCACGCTGACTTCATTCACCAACCATCCGAATTTCTACATCCGATGGTGGCGTCCTGGCCATTCGAAGCATGGGAATGGATATCATTGGTCCAATCACCCCACCTTCCTCCCGAGGACATCGCTTCATACTTGCGATCATAGATTACTTCTCCAAGTGGGCGGAAGCTGTCCCACTCGCAGAAGTCAAGACTTCAAACGTAATCAGCTTCCTTAAGCATCACGTCATTTACCACTTTGGACTGCCCCGAAGGATCATCCATGATAATGGTCCGCAGTTTGTAAACCACGCATTCTATCGGTTTTGCGATAAATACCGTATTCAGAATATCGCTTCGACGCCGTACAACCCAACAGCAAACGGGTTAGCAGAGGTGTTCAACAAAACGACCATCAAACTCCTCAAGAAGTTCGTCTCCTCCAACAAGCGCGACTGGAACGAGAAGCTCAGTAAATGCTTATGGGCTTATCGTACCACAGTTCGAACAACCACCGGAATACACCATTCTTCCTGGTGTACGGAGTGAAGCGGTTCTCCCATTAGAAACTCAAATACCCTCACTCTGCGTCGCCCTCACTTATCAATTGACAACGGATGATAACTATCGATGTCGACTGCAAGAGTTAGAGGCCTTAGATGAAAAGCGCCTCCTAGCTCAGCAAAGGATCGAGTTATACCAAGCACGCATCTCAGGAGCCTTCAACAAGAAGGTCAAAATCAGAATATTCCGAGTGGGTAATCTTGTTCTGGCAGTCTGGAGGCCGATGGTCATGACTCACAAGACCGCCGGCAAGTTCCAGCCAAAGTGGGAAGGTCCATTTATATTAGAGACAGTATTCTCCAACGGTGCTTACCGCCTCGCAAAACAAAATGGAGACTTGCTCATGCTACCAGTCAACGATAAGTTCCTGAAGAAATACTATGTTTAAACAATATTTTCTAGATTTTCGAGTCACGTACCCACTGGTACCACTGAACTTGCTCCACAAATTTCCAGATTTTCAAGTCATGTATCCGCTGATACCACTGAACTCACCCTCATAGTTTTCCAGATTCTCGAGTCATGTATCCGCTGATACCACTGAACTCACCCTCATAGTTTTCTAGATTATCGAGTCACGTACCCGCTGGTACCACTGAACTCACTCCATGAACTGTCAGATTTCCGAGTCACGTACCCGCTGGTACCATTGAACTCACACTCACCAAATTCTAAATTTCCGAGTCACGTACCCGCGTATACCGCTGAACTCATGCCCTTCTTCCACAAAGATATCCTAAATTTCCAAGTCATGTACCTGCTGGTACCTCTGAACTTACACTTTGATTCCAACATTATCGAGTTATGTACCCATCGGTACCCCTGAACTTACATCCTGGTCACTCTTTTGAAAGAAAGTCATGTATAACCATACCGCTGAACTTTCTTCCTACAAGAGATCCTCCCTCATGATCTAATACCTGCACTCCCAGTGCACAACAAAGGTAACGGGTCCACAAACTTCCAAGACGGCCATGTCCTCATTACCTCTGAGCCGTTCCACTTCCGCCAAAAACCAATCACCCCTACGTAGAACATCCATGTCCTCATTACCTCTGAGTTGTTCTATGTACCCTCCTTCATTGAGACCACTCCTGTCATGTCCTTATTACCTCTGAATGGGAAGGCTCCGTCGAAGAAACCTTCATACTTGCCATGTTCTTATTACCTCTGAATAAGTATGATGATCCCCTTTCGACCTATTATCTGTACCCACAACCGGAGTACGCCAAGGGTAATAGGTCCACAAATGTCCTCTGTTGACCATCAATATCCTCCGTCAAGTTCACCCCTACCATGTTCTCATTACCTCTGAGTTGGAAGACTCTACTTTTAAAAAAAAAAACCTTCCCACTTGCCATGTCCTCGTCACCTCTGAGCAAGTATGTCGGTTCCCCTTCATCCTATTATCCGTGCCCTAAAACCAGGATGCGCCAAGGATAATAGGCCCACAAATATTCTCAGCTAAGTTTCTTAGCACAAACCTACCATCTCATCATGCCCCAGGAGCCCAGCTGCTCTACGGCATTCCTTTTTCCAATACCAAGAGCACCCATGACCACTTTGCTATGGCCGCTTCAGGTATCCTGACAAAAACTTGTTATCTGTACCTAAAACCAAGGTATACCATGGGTAACAGGTCCACAAATATATTGCCTATAGGGGTAGACATTACCATAATATCATAGGCGCAGCAAGCAACACAAATAAAGGGTAGAATTGAAAGTACTCTTTATTTAAAAGAAGAAAAAACATTGCATGTTTCGGGATCATGTCCCCTCCAGAAAGAAAGAAAACAGAAACAAAACAAGAAGGAAAAGTCGACTACATTTCAGCATCACTCAATTCTAGGAGGCGATTTCTTACTGAGGTGGTCCTCCGTTCAATCCGTTGCCGAGCATGACACTCGACCACCTGGAATAAATGCTCTTCATTGTCCAAACCCAAGAACGCTTGACAGTCATCTTCCAATTTCTTCAAGGAAGTCTCCAGGTCAGTCGAAGCTTGAGTAACCCTGTCAGCCTCCTGAACAATCAGTCCCCTGTCATTGCGGGTAGTCTCGAGTTCAGACTCCAAGAAAGCTAACTTCTTCTGAAGCGCAAGGATCTGCTCCCGTGTCTCAGTAATCTCACGAGAGACAGACTCCTCCCGAGCCATAATATTTTCAGTCGCATAACTCAGTTGATCATACCGATCAGCTAAGTCACTGAGATCCTTCAGCACGCCCGGTCTGGTCTTATCTCGAGCCGCTCTGGTCCTCTCTATAACAGCAATAAGGGAAACCCGCACCTCGTTTATAACAGTAGGCAGATCAGCCTGCCGCAATGCCCGATGCTCGGACACCAGCTGATCAGCCTCCAGCAATTTTGCCTCCAGAAGCGAAGCCATCCCTGCATCATCAAGAAGATCCCTAAGGATGTTTATTTGACCATAGGCACATTGTCGGGCTAAGGTAAAAGAGGTCCCTCTGTCTAGAGCGGCCTCGATTACCCTCTTCAAATGACGATGAAAACTGGCAACCACGTCCTGCAACGCATCGTCCAAAACTGCAGCAGAGGAGGGCGTCAGGGGAAGCCAGAGTGGCAACGTCGGAGGAGTAACGCTAGAGGTCGCCATCGAGGGAACAGATTCCGAGAAGAAAGATGCATGGATAGCGGCCAACTCGTCTTCCACTACCCGGAGAGCTTGGATGCTTGGCAGGGAAGAAAGATCGACTCTCGAAGCCATCGGAGTAGAGGATGATGCAAGGACCATCGTTCCCTGTCCCGATGGCCTCGAGAATTGTCCCACCAAACTCGGGCCCCCAGAAGGCCCATCAAGACGATTCGGACAGTGAGGGGGTACACCTCTTTCCACCGATGCCCCTTCGGTTGGGGTTGTCTCAGCAATGTCCATCCTCGGCACTGGAGGAACAGGACCTGAATGCCCAGAATAATAATCAATCGACGTAACCCGAAGGACATGATGATAGAGCAGATAGGCTTCCTCATGGGTTAAGATTCGGCTAATCTTACCAGGGGAAGGGCATAAAGGTCGTGGCTCATCCACAACTGGCATAGTCCCCTCACCCGCGATTCCCGAGTTAAACTCAGTCACGTCCCCTGCCCCCGTCACCTCGAGGGAGGGTACAGATTGATCTGCGTTCTCTCGAATAGGAGCAGGCTCATAGGAGTCCCCGTCACCCTGGGTCGCCGCCTCGACATCCTAAAACTCTTCTTCTTCTCCCGACACCTAAAAGAGGGAACGAAGACAGTCAGGATTGAAACTCAAAGAAAAGAAGGGGGAAGGGATCAAGAGCAGTTTTGTTACCTCTGACGCAGGGTTGACTTCTTCTCCACCCTCTTTTATGGCCAACGGACGGTGCCTAGTCGCAACCAACTTCCGGGATCAAGAAACACTGCCTATAGGAGAGACTTGTCTGCTACGTTTCGGAGTAGGACCAGGCGCAACAAGAGACTGATCCCTCAGCACCTCATCTGACAAAACATGCGACTGATCTACCTCTGCACCTACCACTGGAAGGATAGAGTCATCTTCATCACACTGGTTGCCTTCTCCACCCTCAGCAGCGAAATCCAAATCTGGCACTTCGGCTCTAACCTTTCTTTTCTTGTCCCCTTAAGAACCTTCCTCCAGACCGGTTCCAACAATAAAACTGGTACCCGGGTTAAAACCAACTGGGGGCTTATTTGCCATGACATGATACAGAGCTGCCATGTACAAGATCTCCACTGACTCCTTAATGGCAGGGACCGAGAAAATGGTGCGAGTGTGGAACGAATCATAATATTGCCAAGCTCTGATACTATCAAGAAGACTACCCTCATAACCCAGGCAAGGACTGGGGCTGTCCAGACAAAGTTGGCTGTATCCAAATTGCCGGGCAAACCTGCTAGGCAGTTAAGGCTCCAGAAAAACAGCATTGCGGTTACGGTACACTAGATGTGCAGGACGGATGTTATGCAACCATAAGAGCATCTGGCCATCTGAAAGCTGAGGGGGCACGATACCGTCAATATGTACAGCCTCTATGTCCCTGGCAGTAAAGCGAGGGACGGATACGAAGATATGATACTTATCTACCCTCGCCAATGCCATCCGGCAAGTTCGCATGGTTTCACGCTCCCAAGGCTTGTCACGATAGCGGAAGATAAATGCGTCATCATCAGTCACACCGTCTTCAGAGCCCGGCCTCATCAAAGATGGGTAATGTATCAGCAGCCACCCCATCATATAGTGATAAGGCAACTCAGTTCGTTCAAAATCCTTGGTCACATCGCGAGCAATAATTTTGGATGTGAAGGTATGAAGGCCACGGTGTAAGCTGCACACCATGGCCGGGAGAAGAGCTAGCCTGATTCGTAAAACTAACTTCACAGCCGGAAGGATGAAGTTACAACTAATTCTCTCAATAGAACAGGCTCCTTCCGAGACTACATAGTTTCGTAGCCAGATTATCAAAAATCGTGCCAAAAGCGCTTTCTCAGACAGCTCCTGAGTATCCTAGTAAAAATAATCGAAAGTATCAGTCTGGTTCCTGAATCTGTCACTGGTAGTGGCCGCTCCCTTAGCCGACGACACCGAGTCCTCAACCGCTTCCCAAGATCGAGGGCGACGAGAGGTGACTCTACCTAAGGCATCTGTCGAGAAGAGATAGTGCACCCAATCTCTGGTGAAAGGAGCATTCCCTTCCAGGTTACTATCCTTTCGAGTCATCTGATAACATGTGCTATAATGGCACAATATCTCCTGGTAAAGGGCCGCAAAGCCAGGTTACCGCCGTTCCAGATCTTCGAGTTCCTCATTAGTGGGAGTATACGCTTCAAACGCTTCGTCCCCCCAAGGAAGCTTGGAGACCGCGTGCATCTCATGGAGTGCGAGTCCTATCTCCGCCACAGGTGTGTAAAAGGTCCCCGTACGGCAATTATACATTTCCAGCAGAGACATGAACAGCTTCTTGTTTATGGACAAGCCATGACTGGTACCTCGGATAGCATGGTACAGGCCAATCTCGCACAAAAAGGCCTCATACTTCTACAAAATCCAAATAGACAAATTGATCCATGAAGGAACAGAGTGCACCCAACCAGGGAACGTCAACCGACCAACGGGATAGGATCCTTTCCGAGCAAGCTGATTTATAAAAGTATCGGCGGTAGAGAATGAGAAATTAGGGCCCGCCACATTCAAGAAAGAACCTGGGACCAACCCCGTCACAGAACAACTAGTGTGCACTTTGCCGGCGATCACAGACTTTATATTGTTATTATAATGGATGTTCCCCACAAACATCCCACCTCTGGTAGGGGTTAAAGTCATCCCCATCTTCCGATCTAACGGGAGCATATTAAACCAAGATAGCGGGAAGTGTCGCTCCATTTGAGGGATGCGAATCGCTATCCCGTTAGAAATAAAGTTCCATTCCTCCAACACCTCCAGGACATGATCGTTCTCCACGGTCAAGGCGTCTCCAAAAAAGAACGCAAGCTTCAAATACTCCCATTCAAATTTCTCGGAGTTCATCATAGCATTAAGGAAGTGAAAAGACTGATTCTTGATGGCATTCAACCTAACCGTAGGCTCCTCGCTCGAAAACTGGTCAGCCATATACTGGACAATATGGTCATACCTATAGCCGAGAGCGGCTTGAGCACTACCCACCAAGAGTTCTCCAGCGGCGTTAACCGGCAGGTTCACTGAAGAACAAACCGAGAAAAGTAAGTTAAACGGAGGGATAAAACAAGAGAGAGCCGATTGGGTGTTCTCAAACCCCATGCGGCTCAAGAAGACATCCATGTGGCCCCATGAAACTCTCAAAAATCTCATGCGGCTCCGTGCAATAAAAGGTCTATGCGGTTTAGCGTCACCTATGCGGCTTCGCCAGCAAGGTACGCCTACAGATGCGGTAGTTCTCTTATGCGGCTCGCATCTTAGCCATAGGGCATACATGCGATTCACAAAGGCTCGTGCATAAAGTATGCAACGTAACCATGGCAGTTGGGGTTCTTTAACTCATGCATTGCCACTACCAGTAATGGGGGAGTGAACGTCAGGATGAACATCAGGTACGGCGACGGACGGAGTAGCAGCCGCAGTCGAGGTGGAAGTGGAGGCCACCTTCTTGTCCTTTACTGCCACAGTCTTCTTGGGAGCCATTAACTATCAAAAGAGGATAAGAGCGATCGAGATAGGAAAGGTCTGAGGAAGAAGAAGGAAAACAAAGAAGACTTCTCTCTCTCTTCAAACTCTTCCTATTTATAGGAAGACGGAAGAAGGAGGACACGTGGGCCAATGACCGACTCATGAAGAGCGCAACCGACTCCTTGGGTTTCGTCTCCAAGATTCACCCAAGGCGTCAAATCCGAAAGATTTAATGAGCTGACTCTTGGGATTCCCTCATACAAAGACGGCACTGAAACGAATTTGAGGCAATTAAAGACTTGCACACGTGGCAAGCAGCTATGCGGCTGAACAGTCTCCTGCGGCTAAGTCACTTATGCGGCTGAATAATTCATGCGGCCGAGACTTCTATGCGGTCAGAACTCCATATGCGGCTAGAGGAACACAGCCATGCTTTTTTTTCAAAGTGTTTCAATTTTACAAATTGAAAACTTTGAAGGGGGTCCTGTAGAAGCATGGAAAGTAATAAAGAAAATGAGTCATGCGGCCAGGAAAGATCCATGCGACTCAGAAAACTCATGCGGTTCATTGAATCATGCGGCACAAGGAGCTATACAGCACAAAGCATTTCATGCGGCTCAGAAGACACGTGGCCTGATAGTGCTCCCCTCCACCCACGCTGTATTAATTGCTATGACGGCTGACCTCTCTGAAAAGTTGACAGCCCTGACACCAAAGGTAGGTAATTATGGCTCTGCCATAATGATGAATCTCTAGGGAAGAGGAAAGAAATCTCTGACACAAATCCCCCGAGAGCCATAAAAATACCACGTGGCCTTGCCACGTAGGCATTCGTATGCGGCTCACTTCTCATGCGGCTCAGAATAAATCCTATACGGCTCAGGCCATTGGAGCCTCATGCGGCTCGAGCAAAGGACTTCCCATGCGGCTCAGAAGTGAATCCATCATATGCGGCTCAGGCTATAGGAGCCTCATGCGGCTCGAGCAAAAGACTTCCCATGCAGCTCAGAAGTGAATCCATCCTATGCGGCTCAGGCCATGAAAGCCTCATGCGGATCGAACGAGGACTTCTCATGCGGTTCACGAAGATCATATCCATGCGGCCCAGGCGGATATATACCTATGCGGCCCACAAGGATTACTCCTCTGTAGTTAGAGGACTCAAGTGAAGGCCACTGCCCACGCAGCCCTGACACGTGGGCTCATATTCATATGCGGCTCACATTCATATGCGGCTCACTATTTATGCGGTCCAGATTCCTCCAAGTAGCTCCTAGGACACGTGTCCTAAACTGATTAATTCCTCAGATTGGCTGCCATTAAAGATTGGGTCAGATCCCAATAGATCTGGGACACGTAACAGAAGAATAGATCTAATTTATTCGCAGATATCAGAAGATCAGTATAAGGAAGATTTATTCCAATCAGCATTAATTGCTCATGGAATTTGGTACAATCTATACCTAATGGTCCAGATTCATCATAATTAAAATGAATGGCCAAGATGGACCAATCTCTAAGCCGCCGCCATCTCCAAAAGCTAATCATTGGCAACCCTAATGATGACATCCCACTATTATAAATAGCAAGGTGTCATTCCCTTGTAAGATATACAATATCAGAGAGAAAAATACGTATATACAGAGAGACCCCTCCAATAGTCAGAAAAAAGAATACACAGAGAGGGAGAGAAGCCAGAAGAGCAACAGAGGAGCAAGAAGGGCATTTCTTCGTCAACGCCAACCATCTTTTCACGAGGAGCCAAGGCTGCATACCGATCGTCCAAGGAGTAAGGCAGGGCTGCCGTCACCTTTCCGAGCCTCTATCGTCACCCTCCAGAATCTAAAATAAACAATTGTACTTAGACTGTTGTACCTAGGTTTTCATCCCTAGGCTTTTTTTGTACAAACGAGTTTGTAACGTGAAGTAAAAGTTCGGTCCTCCGATAATTATTCTGTTCTTTTATATTTCATGGCAAACACTCCAATATATAGAATTCCTCATATATGCACATAAGCTGTAAATAAATAATTACAGGCCAGAATAACATATCTAATCTCATTACAGCTCAACACAGAAGATAATGAAGTCCAAATAAATAAATAAGAGTATCACAAGATAGCCGGGTGAACATACTCACTCCAAATAACTATGAAAAATAGTCTCGCAAGATCAGAGTCCGACCTCCACAAAATAGAAAGAAAAAAGATGTAAAATAGTGTCTACAACTGTCTCAGTAAGTAAATAGACTAGAAGTCCAAAGGGACTGTCTCATCGCCAATGTATGATAACTCCAATATCGCTCCGTACTTCTGTGGAAAATTGTCTAAACCTGGAGAGATAATCAGGTCCTCAGGGGACATAGCAAGATACAAGAAAACACCATGCCATATAAACTGTGATAATATAATAAGAGAAAAAGGTATACATGCAATCGGATTCCTGACCATTCTACTGTGAATATGCAGTTGAGATACAATCCTTCGACGCATGAGCCCTGGCTGAAATAGGATCCGGTATAGTCCCCTCTTGGGCACCAGTGACCAAGAGCATGACGTTCAAGAACAATAGTGGCCAACCTGAGAGGCTCATACCCGTATCTCCAGCGGAGCTACCGGGTTAGAAGGGATGTGCAATCGAAGCCCATACGTCAGGTATTGTTCTCCCCACCCAATGTCTAGTATCATCATCTCCATGATTGACATGTACCTGTAGTAACTGCCAAGTCTTCTAGCATACAAATTTATTGGCAGTTACCCCTATCCGTCGCACGCTCCATACGTATCGGTGGCCAGCCGACTACGCGGAAACGTGTCCAACATGTGACTCACATCACGTGATACAATAAGTGTCAAGGCCGTATGAGATATACCAATATCTTAACATCAATGGGTGGTCAATATACTAAGTCAATGCAAGAGAATAAATAAAATAAGAATACGACCGATAGGGTCGCTTGCACCCAAGTGTGACTTGGACGTGCAGTTGAAATATCACGAAACAAAATACTGAAAATAACAACTGAAAATAAGAAGATAATAATCACAGAGTAAGGTGGCAAGGTATCTTGCCTGATGGTGCAAAGTGGCAAGTCCAAGAGTAGCAAGCGTCAGTACCAAAACTCACAAATCACAGATGACTCCAAACGCTGAAACAAACATCAAAAATGGTCTCGGTGAAGAAGATATACCTAGGACATACCTGTCCAAAAGTCAAATTCTGGAACAGGGGCAAAATCATAATTTTGGGTCAAAACGATGTCCGCCGTTGGATCCGCTTTGCACCGAAATGCGTGCCAAAGTCTACAGTCTCTAAAGTCATCAAACTACATGGCTACGGGTTCAGTTTGAGAAGAGGAACTCAATGGTATGTCCAGTTTTGGATTTCGAGGAGCCGTGTACAAAATCGTCCGTTTGAGTGGGTCGCGGGCCCGCCAAAAGTGGGTCCCGATTCGACCTTCTCGGAATCAAACCAAACTTGGCATATAGGACCAGAATTTCGATCCGGACCTGTTGGCGCAAGTTTCATCTCGATTCGATGAATATACACGAAGTTATGGACAAGTTTGCAAAACGTCGATACGGGGGTATCTCGACGGATACACGTTGATTTCGTCGCACACACACGACGAAACTGAGTTCCGTCAGTTCCCACACTTCCGCAACGTCCATACACGCCTTTCGATGCGTATAACGTACGACCACGTCGCCTAGTTTGTCGGGGCGACGTCGTATCGGACAAAAATTTTAGAATTTTATTATTTCGAAAACATTTTTTCTCACAAGTTCAACATGGAATTAATACACACACATAAATCGAAATACTAATCTACCAGTTACATTTCCATCATGGTTAGGTTGTCTTCAAACGTGTTCAATTAGTTTTTATGAAAGTTTAATGAACAGCGAGAAAAGTGGCCGACAAGTCGGCGTTTCAAAACAGTTTTTAGAAATCAGAAAAGTGAGTTTTTCTCCAACTTCGTCTCGGTTTTTTTGAGCAATCCTTTAGAGTTCCCAGGATTCTATCAGAAGGGGATTTGAGAGGGTCATGTCTACTACGCACAACATTCAATAGATCGAATTTTCGTTGAACACAAACAAAGAAAATCGGATTCGAAAGTGGGTACCTGAGTTCTGAACCAAACAGTGTATTCTCTGTTTATCCTTCGATTCCGAGTGATCCCGATGTCGTCGACGGTGAGTAGTCGGAGCGTGTGAACACGGGGTGTGGAGGGAGATTGGCGGCCTTAGGGTCGAGGTGAAGAAGAGATGGGAAGTGGTTAGGGTTTGGTTTTGTCGGCCGTGGTAGCAATATATAGCGCTGACTTCTAATACTAATAGGAATACTATCGGGTAGGCTCGGGTTGCAAGCATTACGTTAGCAGGTGTTTGCTGCTAAGACTAAGGTGGGGTCGGGCTAAGGTGCCAGCACAGCCTGGAAAGCTTTGCTTTGTATTGAGAAAGAGGGGGTCGGGTGAGGTGGACCGGCCCCCACGTGGGTTGGTCCCCTCCCTCCCTATATACTTAATATATATATATTTTTTTAAACGCTTGCTTTTTCCTTTCCTTTTGACTCTGTCCATCAGGGCTTGGCCGCCCCTCTCTTCAGTTGGAGTGCTGGCCGAGCCCCACATCTCCTATTTTTTTTTAATAACTATATATAATACTTATATATATAAATATATATATATATATATCTATATATATATATATATATATTATTTAAGCTACAATAAACTCCTAAAAGATTATCAATAAATTTCTAAAATTCTAGAATTTATTATATACTATATTTAATAGAAATATTAACAAGTACAAATATAATATATACACACATGCATTTATCTACTAATAAGCTAGTAAAAATATTTTCTTAATTTATAAATGCATAACCACATTAATTAATTATAAAAATTAATTAAAATATGGGGGTTTACATATGATGATCTAGTTGAGGGTTTGCGTTGTTTCGGCGGGTTCCGGTGCGATCGAGAGGATTAGCCGCAACCTAATCCTCCCACCGGTGAAGCTGGTTTTTAGGGCCAAGTTGGCTCTGCTTCCCGCGATGGTATGTAGCATCCATAGGTGTATTCTTTACTTTACGCCGAAAGTTATTGCTCGTGATCTTACAAAAACCTTCTATAGAATCGAACTGCCGTATCATTATTTAATGGGGTAGTTATTGATGCATTACCCCTCTCTGATACGACCTGGTCCGGAGGGCGATGCAATAGGTGACGATGCCATTATCTACCATTATCGCGACATGCCATAGAACTATACCAACTTTCCTGATTGCCGAGTCGCTCTCGCGTGAGTGGATAGATACTCATTTTTTGTGTCGGTCCCACCTTTTACTGAGGAGGAGATGGGACGCGTTCATCTTGATAGTGTTGGTGTTGTTTTCCATTGATTATAAAAGAACAGAACAATTATATCGGAGGACTGGACTTTTACTTCACAATACAAACTCGCTCATATAAAGAAAGCCTAGGGAAGAAAACCTAGGTACGACAATCTAAGTATAATTGTTTAGTTTTTTCTGGAGGTGACGGTAGAGGCTCGAAAAAGCGACGACAGCTCTGCCTTACTCCTTAGACGATCGGACGCAGCCTTGGCTCTGGTGAAGAAATGCTCTTGGACGTGTGGAGAGACTCCCTTGCGCCTTCGGTTGCTAGATCTCTGGATGTCTCTGTAGTGCTCTCTCTTTTTTCTCTGCTCTCTCCTTGCTCTTCTCTCCTCTCCTTTCTGTAAGGGAATGGCACCTTGCTATTTATAGGAATAGGGGTGTGCTCATCAGGGTTTGTAAATGATTTCCTTCTTCAAAAGTCGACGGTTAAAGATCAATGAATATGGACCGTTCATCTTGAATATAATAAATTTGAGCAATTAATGTGATTGTATCAAATCTCTGTGGGCAATTAATATTGATTACCCCAAATCTTTGTGAAAAGCAGCCGTCAGTTCGTATCTCCTGCCACGTGTTCACTCTACTTGATTGCAATAAATCTGACTTGATCTGAATAAATCTTGATGATTGCACTGAATCTAAATGAATAAATCTTGATTGATTTGGTGCCATGTGTCCTACTATCACCATGTTATGAGCGGAGAAAACTAATCTTCTGCCACGTGTCCTAGCCGCGGGCTACAGGAAAAGAGTGTCTTGACAGAGCCTCATGAAGGTGACAATCGCTTGAGTATGGCCTATGAAATCTTAGCCGCATGAGAGCAGTCTCCCGCTGAGCTGCATAAACCTAGCCACGTGTTAAGGATACATAAGTGTGGCATCTCAGCATTCGAGCCACATGGAGATGGTCCCTATTATCTGAGCCGCATGAGACTACTGGCTGCATAGTGTAACTTCTCAGGACGTGAGCCACATGAAGACAGCCTCCATGATCCGAGCCGCATGAGGATACTAGCCGGATAGGGTAGCTTCTCAGGACGTGAGCCGCATGAAGACAGTCCCCATGATTCGAGCCGCATAAGAATACTGGCCGCATGGGGAGCTTTAGAATTGGTGGATTGTGGCAGCTGTAAAAAGGATTTTCTTCGTTTTCGTAGGCACACGCCATCATGTCAGTCTTTATCAAGGTTGTCAGTCGTCAGGGCATTAAATGCGGCGATTTAGTTCATGGCCAGTTGTAGAGGAGACTGTTGAGGGCCACGTGGCTCCTTTCTGAGCCGCATGGAGCTATCCGGGTCGCATGAGGCTCTAAAGGACTTTGAACCGCATGGATGTTAATGGATTTTATGAATCGTATAGGGATCCTTCTGTTGGAGCCGTATAGGCTATTCTTTGTTCTTTTCCATGCTCCTACAAGACCCCCATTCAAAGTTTTCAATTTACAAAATTGAAATACTTTGAATAAGAAGCATGGCTATGTTCATAGGATGTTCTTCTGGCCGCATTGGACTTCCTGGCCGCATGAACTTTCTGGCCGCATGGATTGCTCTGGCCGCATGAACCGATCTGGCCGCATACTCTCCTCTATGCCACGTAGGCGTAGAGGACTGGACTTTTATGTTCATGTACATGTACTAGGAAACTTAGTACAACATTTGTAGTCAGCAGAGGACATTTGTGGGCCTATTATCCTTGGCGTACCCCGGTTCAGGATACGGATAATAAGACGAGAGAAAATCAACATACTTACTCAGAGGTAATGAGGACATGGCAAGTATGGGGATTTACTGCGGAGTCTTCCTACACAGAGGTATTGAGAACGTGGCAAGAGTGGACTCAGAGGAGGATATTTGTGGTCAACATAGGACATTTGTGGACTTATTATCCTGGGCGTATTCCGATTTTGAGTACGAATAATAAGTCGAAAGGGAACCAGCATACTTACTCAGAGGTAATGAGGACATGGCAAGCATGAGGGTTTCTTCGATGGAGCCTTCACAATCAGAGGTAATGAGGACGTCGCACGAGTGGGCTCCAGGAAGGGGTACACAGAACGACTCAGAGGTAACGAGGACATGGAAGTTCTATGTAGAGGGGTGATTTTATTTTTGGCGAAAGTGAAACGACTCAGAGGTAACATCGACGTGGTTACTTTGGAAATTTGTGGATCCTTTACCCTTTTTGTGCACTGAGAGTACGGGTAGTGGATCATGAGGGAGGAGCTATTTCAAAAGAATAAGTTCAGAGGGTTATACATGACTTACTACCTAAAAGAGTGACCGAAATGTAAGTTCAGAGGTACCTGCGGGTACATAACTCAGCAATCTGGGATATTTGGAGGAAGAATGTGAGTTTAGTGGTACTGGAGGGTATATAACTCAGCAATCTGGGATTTTGTGAATGTGAGTTCAGCGGTACCGGCGGGTACATACTCAATAATCTGGGATTTGGAGAATATGAGTTCAGCGGTACCGGAGGGTACATAACTCAATAATCTGGGATATTTAGAGGAAGATTGTGAGTTCAGCGGTACTGGAGGGTACATAACTCAATAATCTGGAATTTGGAGAATGTGAGTTCAGCGGTACCGGAGGGTACATAACTCAATAATCTAGAATTTGGAGAATGTGAGTTTAGCGGTACCGGCGGGTACATAACTCAATACTCCAGGATTTGGAGAATGTCGTTTAGACATAATATTTCTTCAGGAACTTGCCGTTGACGGGCAACATGAGCAAGTCTCTGTTTTGTTTTGCGAGCCGGTAAGACCGTTGGAGAATACAGCCTCAATGATAAATGGCCCTTCCCACTTTAGCTTGAATGTGCCGACGATTTTGTGAGACATAACCATTGACCAACGAACTGCAGAACGAGATTGCCCACTTGGAATGTTCTAATTTTAACCTTCTTGTTGAAGGCTCCAGAGATGCGTGCTTGGTATAGCTCGATTCGTTGCTGAGCCAAGAGGCGCTTTTCATCTAAGGCCTCCAAATTTTGTAGCCGGCGACAGTAGTTATCGTCCATTGTCAATTGGTAAGTGAGAACGACGCGGAGCTAGGGTATTTGAGTTTCCAATGGGAGAATTGCCTCACTCCCATACACCAGGGAGAATGGTGTGTTTCCAGTGGCCGTTCGGACTGTAGTACAGTACGCCCATAAGCATTCACCAAGCTTCTCGTTCCAGTTGTATTTGTTGGACGACACTATATTCTTGAGCAACTTGATGATGGTTTTGTTGAATGCTTCTGCCAACCCATTCGCTGTCGGATTGTATGGCGTCGAAGCAATATTCTGAATTCGACGTTTGTCGTAGAATCGATAGAAGGCGTGGCTTGCGAATTGCGGACCATTATCGTGGATGATCCTTCGGGGCAGTCCAAAGCGATAGATGACGTGATGCTTGAGGAAGCTGATCACGTTTGAAGTCTTCACTTCTACAAGCAGAACAGCTTCTGTCCATTTCGAGAAGTAATCTGTGATTGCGAGTATAAAGCGATGTCCTCGGAAAGAAGGTGGAGTGATCGGACCTATTATATCTATTCTCCATACTTCGAATGGCCAGGACGCCACTGTCGGATATAGAAATTTGGATGGCTGGTGGATGAAGTCTGTGTGGACTTGGCATGCTTTGTATTTTCTTGCATAGTCTATCGCATCTGCTACCATCATGGGCCAGTAATAGCCCATTCGGCGAAGACGGTGTTACAATTTTGGGCCAGGCTGGTGGGCCCCGCAGACACCGTCATGAGCTTCGCGTACGGCTTCTTTGGCTTTTGCGCTTGACAGACATCGAAGCAATAATCTATCGTAGGATCGGCGATACAGCATTTTTGTCTCCGTATCGTAGAAGAATCTGAGAGAACGCCTTCTGATTGAGGTGGCTTCCTTTGGGTTCTCGGGCAGGATGTCATAAACTACGAAGTCAATGAATAGTTGTCTCCAGTCTGGTACTTCGTCGATCGTTTGAGCGGAATAACTCGCCACGAATTGAACGTTGTTCTTGGTACAGACCAGTTCATGGCCTATCACGTCCATCAAATGATGAATATGGTTTGGTACTGCTAGGGAAGCGGCAAGGCCTGCTAGGGCATCGGCTTCGATATTTTGGAGTCTTGGGACGTGTTCGATGAAGAACCCTTCAAATGACGAGATGATGTTGATCGCTATTTGGTGATAGGGGATCATGTCTTCATGGCGGACTTCGTACGAACCCCGGATCTGATTGACGATTATCTGTGAATCGCCGTACACTTCTAGATATTCTACCCCCAGCTCTCTCGCAAGTTGGAGGCCAATGACTAAAGCGTTGTACTCGACCATATTGTTAGAGCAGGGTTCTGTGAGGGAGTAAGCACGATTGATCACAAGTCCGGAAGGAGGAACCAGCACAACCCCGACTCCGACGACGATATTACCCTTGGGTTTTGTCCTTGAAGAACCGTCGAAGAACATTCGCCATATATCATCGTGAGAGGCCGCATGTGAGTCAGCGGTCTCATTTGGGATTTCTTCATATATCTTGGCCGATTTTGAGCCTGGGTGGGCTGCTAAAAAGTCTGCCAAAGCTTGACCTTTAACAGCCTTTTGCGGGACGAAGACCATATGGTAGGGGGACAGTAATATTGCCCATGTAGCGAGGTGAGAGCTGATTGCCCCTGGTTTCGTCATGAGGACCTTGAGGGGGTTGACTCGTGATATCACATGTATGGTTTGCCCCGTGACATAGTGTCGCGTCTTTTGAATGGCGAATACCAGGACGAGGCATTCCTTCACCACGGCAGTATATCGGTGTTCCGGCCCTATCATCATTTGGCTGAGGTAATATATAGCCTGCTCACGGCCTGCATCATTGTTTTATGCTAGCAGAGAGCCGAAGGAATGCGTCCTTGCTCGTACATAAAGAAGGAATGATTTTCCAACAACCGAGGCCACCAGGACTGGAGGGTTCGACAAGTATTCTTTGATGCTGTCGAAGGCACATTGGCATTCTTCATCCCATACAAATAAGACACCTTTCCTCATGAGATGGGTAAATGGTTGACATCGCCCGGGGAGATCAGAAATGAACCTCCTGATGTAAGCTAACCTTCCTTGAAGGCCTCGGAGTTCTCGGAGATTTCTCGGAGGACTCATCTCCATGATTGCCTTCTTCTTCTCAGGGTCTACGTGGATACCCTGGGAGGTGATGATAAAACCCAGGAATTTTCTACTAATACACCCAAGAAGAATTTGGTAGGATTCATTTTAAAATTGTGCACTCTTATCAGGTCGAATACCGTCCTCAGATCCTGCAGATGGTCTCCCTTATAGCGACTCTTGACGACGATGTCATCAATATAGCACTCCACAATCTTGTACAAGTGGTCTCTAAAGATGATGCTCATAGCTTTCTGATTGGTGGCGCCAGCGTTCTTTAAGCCGAAAGGCATGACTGTGTAACAGAACGTGCCTATTGGTGTTCGCAATAATGTATGCTTTTCGTCGTCGGGAGACATCTTGATTTGGTTATACCCTGAGAATCCATCCATGAACAACATACGTTCGAAGTCGCAGGTGTTTTCAATCATGATGTCTGTGATAGGGAGGGGGAACTCGTCTTTGGGACACGCCTCGTTCATATTGCGGACGTCGATGCAGATTCGAATCTTCCCATTCTTCTTGAGGACCGGTACTATGTTGGCGACCAAGTCCGAATGTTCTTCCTCACGAATGAAGCTGCTGGCTATCAGTTTGTTGACTTCAGCTTCGATCGCATCCATGATGCCTGGGCGGAAGCGTCGTTGTTGTTGTTTTACTTACTTTGCATCTGGCCGAATGTTGAACTTGTGAAGGGCAACATCGGGGTTTAGTCCTGGCATGTCTTTATAGCTCTAGGCGAACACATCAATATATTATTTGACAAGTTTCAGTAGTGATTCTCACTCTTCATCAGTTAGATTCTTGCTGACGAAGATAGGTTTTGGGTAGGATTCATCACCGAGATCAACTTGTACAACCTCATCCTCGGTGGAAGGCTCTCTTTGTTCGAACCGCTTCTCCCACTGTGCATCTAGTTGTTGTGTCCATGGCTCTAGCTTAAGAAGTTTGGGAATGTCTTCATCTTCTTCGTAGGCATCGACAAGTGCCATATTGACGGACGAGACTTGCCTGAGCATGTCCCCGATGCTGATATCCGAATCGGAAGTGGGTGATCCGGTTGAGTGTGAATGCTAGTCGCATTCTTCATCTGAGCTTTCGGGTGTTGTCATAGGTGTGACATAACCTAGCCCACGTCTGGTCTTGTTATAGTAATCTCGTGGTTTTCTAGCTGGGATCGGCGATTGTAAGGGTAACCGCCGTCCAGTGCCGTAGTTCAAGCTTAGTGTAGTTCCCCGATCATATCCTTGTTTTTTGCATAAGGTACTAGGATTGGGAACTATACAGATAAAGGGGCAATCTCCTTGTGTCGGGTTCGAGCTCAACTTCTTTCATCCTGAAGGGCTGTGGATTATTCTTCCGGCCGAAGAAGATTAGGTGATCACCTCCCTTGATTATACGGTAAGCATCTTCCACGGGAGTGAGTTGATTTGCGGTGTAAATATTTGTCACCAGTATGTGTAGGTGAGTGCCTATTCCGTGCTCCATAGCATACATTGTTCAAAGCTTATTAAGCTCGATGTAGTTCAAAGATAGCCCTTTATTGATGAAGGTATCTTTTCTAACGGGATTACATCATCTACGGATGGAACATCAGTGTGGGCAGCCACATATTTGGCCAGTTCTTGTTCTTCTTCGGCCACCCCCTATATAAATGAAGACTGAGAGGATGACTTGGACAACTTGATCATCAGGGGTTCTGCTGGTGGAGCAGAACGTGGAGTCGTTGGCAAACTAGCGACCCCCAGTTTGGTACTCGATACTGGGCGAGGAGTTGTTGGCTCGCTAGAAGCCCCCGACTTTGCATCGGGGTGATGATTTTTCTTGGAAAGACGTATCGTCATTGGCTTGTCGGAGGGATTGAGCTTCTCCGTTTGTGGCTGGCCGACTCTAGGCAGTCTGATTTTCATTGTCTCCGTTGTGGGTCTTGGCGGTTGGCCGAACCTTGGCAGCCGGATTATTATTTGCCCCTCTTGTGTCGAGAGAATGATTGCATCCTTACGCAGAGCGGCTGTAAGGGGTGCGATCTTGCCAGGTTTGCAAGCTTGGAGGTAGATTGTCAGGGGTTCTTCTGATCCTATGGCCGTCTCAGTACGAGTTTGCACATCTCCTTCGCCAAGGTGCCTCTTCGACCTCTCATATAAGCAGGAGTCTGAGTAGTAGGATTCGACCCCTTTGAAGGAATCGATGTCGGAAAATTTTGTCCTCACGAAGCCGTGTTTGTCGACATACTTGAAGCACTGGTGCAGCATGGAAGGAACGATCATGTAATCGTGAATCCAAGGGCGCCCTAGGAGGGTATTGTAGGAAGTATCTGCATCTATGACGTAACAGGTCACTTCTGACTGAAGATTGCCGATTTGGCACTTCAAGCGAATCTCCCCAATCGGGTAGCTCCTGCCCGAATTAAAAATGCTGATGGCGGTGCTTGTCTATGTCAGGCGATGCATAGGGATACGAAGATGATATAATAGACCCTTCGGGATGATGCTTATGGAAGAACCAGGATCAATGTGCATCCGATCCACCTTTACATTACCGATGTATCTAGTGTTGTATAACGGACGATCATGCAGATTGGTTTTGATGAGCATATCCTGTGGAGTGAAGACAATGTTGGGCATCTCTCCTTTGCAAGCGATGTCTTGGAGATTTATAGGCGGGCTCTCTCCCGTGAGGTTGACCTGAGTTAGATATGCGTCGGCATTCTGGAGGGCATCACTCAAAGCCACACGAACATCCTTGGAGAGTCTCAGGAGCTCATATAATGACAATTTGGCCGGTGTATTGGCCAATTGTGCCAGGATGTCAAAGTTGTAGGGCCTTTCCAGCCGATGAGGTGCCTCTTTTCGGAGGGATTTGTCAAAGGGAGTCTTCTTCGGCATAGGCTTGTTGGTCATCAGAGGTTAAGAAGGTCCTGGAGCGTCAGCATTAGCCGGCTTATGTTCTTCAGTTGCGTTATCTGGTATTGGATTGGATTGAGCATCTGACCGAGTGACGACAGCTGTGGCTTCTTCGACATCTGCCGAAATTGTACGGCAGGATCTGACATTTTTGCTCTCTTTCTTGCCAATGGGGAGTGGTGCGGACTGAGTCACTTCAGGTACCAAGTCTGGATGGACCCATATGACCTCCACTCGTGACGTGGTGAGGAGTACCGGACCAGTAGCCCGATCTCGAGGGGGTGGAAGATTAGTAATCTCCATTATCGCCCGAAGGATGGGTACCACGCCGTCTTGATTCTTTGTTGGAGGGAAGCTGTCGAATTGTACTGATACCATATTGGCTGCAACGGTCACCTCTTCGAAATAAATGGCCAGAGCCTTCGAATCGATGAGAAGTTAGATGTATCACTTTAGTTGGTAGCAGTCGTATGTAGAATGGTGGACGTAGCGATGCTAGTGATAGTAGTTTGGGCTCTCCATTTCTGCCGGCCGAGGTTCCCGTCTTGGTGGAGGGAGCTGAATTCTATCACCTTGTATGAGCATGTCCAAGATGGGCTTGACATGGCCGTCTTCGAAGGAGTAGGTCATTTGCGGTCATTACTTGTCTGCCGATTTTGACTCGGGTTTCTGGGATGTGTCAGCCACCATAGCCTGCTTGCCCTTGTTGTCCCGATTGTTGGAGGCGTTACCACCAT
Source organism: Iris pallida (assembly GCA_029216955.1). NCBI lineage: Eukaryota > Viridiplantae > Streptophyta > Magnoliopsida > Asparagales > Iridaceae > Iris > Iris pallida. Next base: position 23,785,828 of record JANAVB010036019.1, on the reverse strand, counting down.
TGTTGTTGTTGGTATTAGGGCGCTTGCCCTTGTCCTCTCCCACCGAGATGTGCAATCCCAGTTGGCCAGCCTTCTTCAACCTGTCTTCAGCGCTAGGGGCACTTATGATAAACGTCTTCCAGTCCTTAAATTGACTTTCGTCCATCCAAAGGCTGATTGTTGGGAGCAGTCTCTTCTAGCAAATTTCAATTAAGGAGGAATCCAGATTTCCAGACGGCAACTTTATTGCGGTTTGACGAAACCGCTCAATATAGTTCCTTGTCAGCTCATTCTCTCCTTGAACGACGTCCATAAGGGTGAACATTATGACGTCCTATCCTACTTCGTAGAATCTTTCCAAGAACATGTGCTTGAAGTTGGCGAAGGAGTGGATGCAATTGTTTGGCAGGTTACGGTACCAGTCGAAGGCGACCCCTTCCAATGCCCCGATGAATAATCGTGTAATGATGGCATCGTCATGGGGTAGATGGTCGGTTGTGACTTCAAAGTAGGTGATCTACCGGCTTGCAGATGTCTTCCCATCATATGGATTGATATGGTGTGGTTTATACGTTGGTGGGAAGGGAACATCTCTACACGCAGCGGGATACGGTTGTCGTATCCTGAGGTCTTGCCAGTTTTCTCGAACATGGAACATGGCCCGGAGCTCCTGGACCTCTCTTCTTGCCTTCCTGGCCTCGTCTGCAGCGGTAGGAGCCGTCATTTCAGAAGGATTATTGCCCAGGTTTGGTGCTGCTGAGTTCGAGTTCGCATTGACCGCGGGACCCAAGTTTGTTTGGCCAAGCGTCCCTCCTTGCAGAGTAGGGAGAGCTACTTTGATCTCATCCACCGATTTGACCAAAGTGCGCAGTATGGCCTCTAGAGTGTCGATGTGTTGGCAATTACTGGGACCATCTTGTTCGTCATTTGTCATGAATGTTATCCTCACATGAGCAGAAGTGGAAGGGACGGTGGATGACGTGCCCTCCGAATCATACCCGTGTACCGAGAAGTCATCGGGGTATGTGGGAATGTTCTCTTCTGGTTAGGACTCGGAGGGAATAGTACCCCCAGCTTTGGAGCTTACCTCGTTTTAAGAGTCGTGGACGCCCTCGAAAACGTCGGACCCTGCTGTATCTGATGGGAGAGTTGTTTCCTAGGGCTCATCTCCTTAGAACATCAAGTGCAACCCCAGTTCCAGCGACCCCCAGTAATGCGGATGATGAATCTTCCACTGTCGCAGATTTCGTCTTTGAACGGGTACCTTGGAAAACTCCGTTGGTGGACAACTGTTTAGACGAAAGTTTCTTAGTCACAGAGGTTGAAATCTTCGGGCTGGAAACATTTATCTTCTTCCCTCTCCCATCGGCGGGGATTTTCTGAGTGGAGTTGCAAGAGACGACGGGAGGCGCCTCATCCGCTGAGCTCGGTTGTTGTAATCTTTGGAAGACAGACTACCGGTCTTCTCGTATCGTCGCGCTGTTACAACAGCAGTTGACAATAATTTGGGTGCAGTGATGTCCGTGGGAGGACTCTTTGCACACCGAGTCCTCTTCTCTTTCCTTGCGCTCACGCAAGTCAGATGGGTCTGGAACGACCATGTTTGCTCCCTTAGTTTTGGGAGACTTTTGGGAACCACTCTGTCCTTTTGCCGCCGGGGGCTAGACTCGAGTGGTTCTGTACAACATCCCATCAGAGGCCCGTATAGCAGTATGTGGAGCGCTCGGATGGTCAGAGGTCGGGACAACGGACTGAGCTTGCCAAGCTCGCGCTGCCCTAGACTTCTTCACTCTAGTGTTTGAGGGCACATAGTAGGAAGAGTCTAAGTGGTGTTGCAGAGAGTCAGATATATTTTCTCGGTATTATGAGAGATCAGGACCATAGGAGAGGCGGTCGAAGACTGAGCCTGAGCCGCGTGGAGCAGACAACATGTGGCTGGAATCAACGGTCTTCATGCGGCTGGCAATCGTAGCCGCATGGGCTTTCTTCATGCGGTTGGAAGTCTCGTCCACATAAGTATTCTTCATGCGGCTAGAAATCTTGGCCGCATCGGTATTCTGCATCTGGCTGGCAGTTTCGGCTGCATAAAAATCATGTATGTGGCTGGCAATTTTGGCCGCATGAATGTTTAGCCTGCGGCTAATGCCTTTGTTCGGCTTCTTCCTGGAGCACATAGAATCACTCTATTCTCCTACTAGTCTAGCACCGTAGTACTTTCCTCTGTCGGACTTGGAGACAGCAGAGTCCTCTATGGCTTGAAGTGGTGCCACATGAGAGTTGCCTTCGCCATCTTCGGCAGCAGAGAGTACTTCGTCCAGAGCTTGGAGAGAAGCAAATGATTTTGGCCTCCACTCCCTATGAGTCTTCTTTGTGCGGGTTCGCTTCTGGACCGGGCCAGCGCTCCCGTCGGAGAGCATTTCTTCAAACGCCTGTTGGTCGAAGCGAACGACCATCTTCTGTTATGTGGAGCCAAGTTTGGTTTAATCCGATTGTGTCACCAACTTTTCAGCTGTGGAGAAGTTTGTCCCCAGCAGAGTCGCCATCGTGTTTGCCATTGATTATAAAAGAATAGAACAATTATATCGAAGGACTGGACTTTTACTTCACAATACAAACTCGCTCATACAAAGAAAGCCTAGGGACGAAAACCTTGGTACGGCAATCTAAGTACAATTGTTTAGTTTTTTCTGGGGGGTGACGGTAGAGGCTCGGGAAAGCAACGACAGCTCTGCCTTACTCCTTGGACGATTGGACATAGCCTTGGCTCTGGTGAAGAAATACTTTTGGACGTGTGGAGAGACTCCCTTGCGCCTTCGGTTGCTAGATCTCGGGATGTCTCTGTAGTGCTCTCTCTCTTTTCTCTGCTCTCTTGTTGCTCTTCTCTCCTCTCTTTTCTGCAAGGGAATGGTACCTTGCTATTTATAGGAATGGGGGTGTGCTCATCAGGGTTTACAAATGATTGCCTCCTTCAGAAGTTGGCAGTTAAGGATCAATGAATCTGGGCCGTTCATCTTGAATATAATAAATTTGAGTAATTAATTTGATTGCATCAAATCTCTGTGGGCAATTAATGTTGATTACCACAAATCTTTGTGATAAGCAGCCGTCAGTTCGAATCTCCTGCCACGTGTTCACTCTACTTGATTGCAATAAATCTGACTTGATCTGAATAAATCTTGATGATTGCACTGAATCTGAATGAATAAATCTTGATTTATTTGGTGCCGCATGTCCTACTATCACCATGTTGCGAGCGGGGAAAACTGATCTTCTGCCACGTGTCCTAGCTGCGGGCTACAGGAAAAGAGTGTCTTGACATAGCCGCATGAAGGTGACAACCGCATGAGTATGGCTATGAAATCTGAGCCGCATGAGAGTAGTTTCCCGTTGAGCCGCATAAACCTAGCCACGTGTTAAGGCTTACATAAGTGTGGTATCTCAGCATTCGAGCCGCATGGAGATGGTCCCTATTATCTAAGCCGCATGATGCTACTGGCCACATAGGGTAGCTTTTCAGGACGTGAGCCACAAGAAGACAGTCCCCATGATCCGAGCAGCATGAGGATACTGGCCGCATAGGGTGGCTTCTCAGGACGTGAGCCGCATGAAGACAGCCCCCATGATTCGAACCGCATGAGAATACTGGCCGCATGGGGAGCTTTAGAATTTGGTAGATTGTGGCGACTGTAAAATGAATTTTCTTCGTTTCCCTAGGTACACGCCATCATGTCAGTCTTTATTTCGACTTTATGTCAGGTCTGTCACTCTGTCAAGGTTGTCAGCCATCAAGGCATTAAATACGGCGATTTGGTTCATGGCCAGTTGTAGAGGAGACTATTGAGGGCCACGTGGCTACTTTCTGAGCCGCATGGAGCTATCCGAGCCGCATGAGGCTCTAAAGGACTTTGAACCGCATGGATGTTAATGGATTTTCTGAATCGCATGGGGATCCTTCTGTTGGAACCGTATAGGCTATTCTTTGTTCTTTTCCATGCTTCTACAGTTGCGCCTGAATCTTTATCAGAAAAATTATTCTGCTGGTTGCAGAGTATCCGTCCTTTCCATTTGGTGTACCACAACCGTAATGTTGTATACCTAGAGACATACCTACCTAGTCGGTATTCTCGGCAATTTGGGGATAGCCAATTATATTTGGATACCCCTAACCCTTGCCTGGGTTTCGAGGGGAGTGTCTTGGATGGTATCTGAGCCTGGCACTATGATTCGACGATCAATACCCGGGCCAGCTTCGTCTTACCTGATGCCGAGACTTCGGGGCGTATTGCCTACAGGGCGACTCTCCGCCACGTATCTGTGAATGTGCCACCCAACGACTTTGACCCTCGTACCAGCTTGATTGTCGGTACAAAATTGGAGGAACGACGGAGGGATACTTGAAAAAGGACGAGGAAGGGAAAGCAAAATGTTTCTGATTCTGACTCTGACAGTACGGAGGAGGAGGAAGATGACTCCGAGGGTCTCCAACCTTCAACAAGTCCTTTAGCTATACGTGTACCGTCACATGTGTCGAATCCTCCATGTGCACCAAACGGACCCGAACCTCTTGTCGCTGGTAGACCTCGATCTCAGAAACGGACTGCGGCTAGGTTACGTAGGCTTAGCATGGGGAAAACAGGTAGTGGCACCGAAGTTGATATGAGGGTAAGTTCTTTCACAACAAGTCCCCATGTTGTCCTTGGAATGTTATCTGAAGGCTCTCCTTTACAGGCATCGGAGAAGATAAACCTTTTATCACTAGCTGCCTCTCATGCGGCTTCCTCTTTGGACGCCGACCCCGAAGTTGCGGGGTCCTCACAGGTTGGTGCTGATCTCATTGCGTCTATACCTAGAGAAATAGGGGTGGAAGAAACAAGCCTTGATGGTTTGGATGCCGCCGCAGACCCAACCGGAGTTGTGGAAACGGTGGAAGGTGTCGAGGTAACTCCTGCTGAGACTCAGCCGTTACCTTTTTCCTCAGGTAAGCTATATCACTTTCTCACCAATGAAGAGATTTTTTGCTTCAACTCCATCCTCTTCGTGTCAAACTGATTACCGGTTGCGCCAGAACTACAGGACCTGCCTCGCCGCTACTGGTGGAGGATGTGGCTATAGAGGAGGAAATAGCAGAGGATCCAGGGGCCGACCTGATACGAGCAAGGAACATTCCTTCTCCCTTACCGGCTCGAGTTGAGGCCCCTTCCACCGTATTGAGTACAGACATCCCGGCTCCTTCCACCTCTTCAGCGCATGCGGGATCGGTTGGAGCTGCCTCTTTCTCGGAACCTAAGCCTTCTACCCCACCCAGCCTTCAGCTCCTTCGGGCTGCAGAAAAGGAAATTACTGCCGTACGGGAGTGTCGTCGCTCGGATTTTAATTCACTTATAACAGGATCTTTAAGCTCAAGTGTACCCCCTTCCCATAAGCCCACAGCTTCTTTAGATGTTATTCCGTCGATGCCGTCCTCTCTGGAGAATTTGGACAAATCGTCCAGGGACGTTATCGAGAGCTTTTATCGTCATTTGAAACGGGGGATCGAGTCTGCTTTAAAGAGAGGAACTTCATTTACTGTGGCCCACCATTGCGCCCAAGACCAGATTGCCCTGCTGAAGACGGTCCCAGGTAGAGAAAGGGTGGCCGTCCATCTGGAGGACAAGCTGGCAGAGGCTCACCAGTGCCTCATCCAGTTGCAGAAATTAGGGCAAGTTGATGTGTCTGCCATGGTGGAGCAGGAGCGTGATTTTCTTGTATCAGCCATAGAAAAGGTGAAGGGTGTTCAAGAGACAACCAAGCCCTCTTTGAAGAAGGACCTCCAGAAATTGTCCCTTAGGTATGATAAGCTGTGTCGGGAAGGATAGATTTTCTTGACTCGCGAGGAGACCATTACTCGTGCTATGGTCGAAACCAACGAGCAGCTCCTCCAGCTCCAGGCTAGGCTAATGTCTTTGGAGACTGAGCTCCAAGTCACCCATAAAGAGGGTGGGAAGATCTGGAAGGAGACTGATGAAGTCACCCGAACCTCTACTGCTTTAGAGAAGGCACTGAAGAGACTGGGAAAGAATTGGCAGGTTCATGCGCTTCTGGAGAACGCCGAGAGGTTATCCCAGGAAGCTGAACGCCGAGTCAAGTTGAGAATTTAGTGCTCAACTGCAAAGCTGGAGGACACCCTTAACAAGTTGTGTGTCATTGATGAGTAGTGGACTTTGCTCTCCATGTCCTTTTTTTTCTATTTTTTTTGACAGAGCATAATAGATTCACTCTGCTCTGATGAGCTTGTAATGACATTTTGATTGAAGAATATCCCCTGGGGGGACTTTTTATAGACCTATTGCCCTTGGGTGCAATTTTTTTGGGAAAATGCGAGCGAATAGATTTGAAAGATATTTTGAGGATCTACTACTCTTTGATACATCGATGGTGTGAGTAATTAATTAAGATAATCTTTTGGTGACTTATTACCATTTTTGTGTACTGACGATGCGAGTACTGATAACAAGTGGAGAGAAAAAACCGACATATTTACTCAGAGGTAATGAGGACGTAGTAAATATGGGTCTGAGTTATGGCCTTCCTGTTGGCCCATTGGTCATATGGTCAACCTGATTTTAATAATTGATCAAACTCTGTCTCGATATGTGAAGCCAGTCAGGATGTATCGGACTCTTGGACATGAACAAGAACAGCTATCTACACAGTTCAAGACCGAAGCTATATTTGCCTGTTCGAGTCTGTATTTCCTTTGAGCAATGTATTTTTCATTTTATTGACTCTAGGAGTACGTTGTACACCGAGTCGTACTGGCAAATAGGCTATTCCAAAATGTTTTCAAAATACTTTTAAAATATCCTTTGTTTTGAAAAACATTCTTTTAAACAAAAGTTTTAAAAAGCTTTTCAAAAAGGTTTTCAAAAATCATCAAAAACTATAATTTTAAAACCTGACATAACCCTGACAGAACTCGGCCAGAGTTCGGTTGGTGGCCGTTTGATTTTTGAATTCTTTGGAACTTGGTCCTCCTGCAGTTGCGGACTTGACCGAGATTTTCTCAAAGAGTTCTGCCCGAATTCTGCCAGAATTCTGTCTTTGGAACTCCTATAAATAGAGAAGGATTTCGCTCATTTTAACTCACTCATTCACTTTCAATCTTCTCTCTATCTAAAGCTTTCAGTCTTCTAAAGAGTTTTTTTAAGCTTTAAATTTCAGATCCCAAGCCAATTACAATCCTCTAGTCGATTTGCCAGTGCGGTATGGTCTAGAAGTTTCTGAGAGATTGTAATCAGAAGGCTTGATTGAAGAATACCTCTTCATAATTGAAGTTGGACGAGTTCTTCGTTTCAAAGCTCGCGTTGTAGAAGTTGCAAGGACTTCGTAAGAAAACTTACGGTTTTGCCAATAGTGGATTCAACTGGTAGCAAGAGTTCTACCGACTGGATTAGTCCTCAACAGAGGGAAAATACAACGCTGTGTTTGCGTTTGCTATCTTATCTCTGCCTTTACTTTACTTAGTTGTGATTATTATTCTGTGATCTTGCTGCTAACTTTTTTAATTAGCAATATTCCGCTGCCAACTCTATTCACCCCCCTCTAGAGTATTGTGCTTTACGATTTCGTTCCTACAATTGGTATCAGAGCGGGTGTTACAGGTAAAGCAAGGTAACATTGCAATTATTTATTCATTTAATTCATTGTTATATAGATCACAACACATGGCAACTGTGAAATTCACAAGTGAAGGCCAGGCCACAAACAGACCTCTACTGTTTGATGGTACGAACTATACCTATTGGAAAACACGGATGAGTTTCTTCTTGAAATCTCTTGACTTTGATTTATGGTCTATTGTTATTGATGGCTATCAAAAGCCACCTCGTATAAATGTTGATGGAGTTTTAGTTGAAAAACCCATAGCAGATATACGAAGGAGAAAAAGAAAAAGGCCAGTCTTGACGCACGTGCTATTAACGCTCTATTTTGTGCTTTAGACAGAACTTAATTTAACAGGGTGTCTATCTGCACAACGGCTAATGAAGTGTGGAAGCAACTTGAAGTCACACATGAAGGCACGACTCAAGTCAAAGAATCAAAAGTCAGCAGACTTACTCAAGAGTATGAGGTGTTCAAAATGAAGCCCAACGAAACAGTTACTCAGATGTTCGAAAGATTTATGGATATTTTAAATCCTTTGTCCTCCATAGGGAAAGAGTACAGTAACCATGAAAAGATTCACAAACTCCTGCGAGCACTTACCAAGAACTGAATTCCAAAGGCTACAGCAATCATTGAAGGGAACGACCTCACAACTATGTCCCTCGAAGTACTCATGGGTAAGCTACTCACTCATGAACTGGAGCTACAAGATTTTGAAGAGCCTGCACCAAAGGAGAAGACGATCGCTTTTAATACTCAGCACAGAAAAGCTGCTGAAGGTGACTCAGACAGCAGTAAATCTGATGCTGAAGATCAAGCACTCCTAGCAAGGAAATTTAAGAGATTCATGAGATATGAGAAGAGAGCCAAAGAAAACAACAGCAACAACTGGTATCAAGATGATGCTGTCTGCTATGGCTGCAAGAATAAGGGACACATGAAGAAAGATTGTCCTACAAACTCATCATCAAGCAAGAAGAGCAACAGGTATGAAAAAGGGAACCTGAAGGGATCAACATCTCGAAGATATGCTAATACCAGCATATGGCATGAAAGTGAAGACGGCGACTCAGAAGACGAACAATCAGAAGATGCTGCAAACGTATGCTTTATGGCATCCGATCAGGTACCTACTGAACCAATAGTTGATACATATGACGACTTTACCTTTGAGCAATTAGGAGATGCCTTCAGTGAACTGATGACTGATTACAGGAAACTACGTAGCAAATATCAGACTTCTGAGAAGGTACTCAAAGAGTACAAAGGAGAAATAGGAAGACTTACCGACCAACTAGCTGAGGTTAGAAATAATGTTAGTGAGTCTGGTGAGCTTTCCTCTATCAAGCTCTTATTACACGAGACTACCAAGTCATCTGAAGAGAAAGACAAAGTTATTGACCAACTCAAAGAAGAACTTTCTATAGAGAAGAAAAGTCTTCGATGTGCACAAATCAGAATGGAAACACTCACTTATGATTATACTAAGTTGTATGACACTTCCAAAAGATTGGAAATTAGGTTAGGAAAACAGCCTGAGACTGCTGCTTCCTTCCCTAACACGTGTTACTTACCAAAAAATCGGAACATTTCTAAGCCAAACACTGTCAGACCTAACCCTATCAAACCTTTACCTCAAAAGGTTAAGCCCAAATAGGATTATAGGCATGCTTTTTTCTATACTAGAAAACCTAAACCTACCAACCATGCACACCACTCAGCTTTCAACACTCGACATGCAAAATGTTATTATTGTGGCCTTATTGGTTATATTTCATCTGCATGTAATATCAGAAAGCTTGTTGATTTAAATATTTATGCTTGGATACCAAAGGCTAACATTTCAGGACCCTATAAGAAATGTGTACCAAAAGTTTCATCTGCAAACTATTTTGTAGGTGGAACAACTTTCACATGCTAGAAGCAAATGGATCCTCGACAGCGGTTGCTCACGGCATATGACCGGTGACGCTACACTATTTGCAATACTGTCGAAGAAAAAGAAGGAAGGCTATGTCTCCTTCGGTAATAACTTGAAAGGGTATATTATTGGTATCGGTAATGTTGGTAAGTCTCCCTATCATGTTATTAAGGATGTCTGTCTGGTTACCGAGTTGAAACATAATCTACTCAGCGTAAGTCATCTAGCTGATCATGGTTATGGCATCAACTTTGGCAAAGACAAATGTACTATAGTTGATAGCTCAACTGGTAGTACTATCTTTGAAGGTATCAGGAAAGACAACATATATGTTTTCTATTTGTTAGAAAAAACTAAAATTTCAGGTAGATGCTTAATGGCTAAAAGCGATGAGAGTCATCTGTGGCATATGAGACTCGGTCACGCAAATATGGACACAATATCAAGATTATCCACAAAGAAGCTAGTACGCGGTTTACCGGACATAACATTCAAGAAGGATTCGGTATGCAGCCAATGTAAAAAGAACAAAGCTACCAGATCCACATTCAAGTCAGTAAACGCAGTATGTACTACTAGACCTCTACAATTGCTTCATATGGACTTATTTGGTCCTAGCAGACTTGCTAGCCTCGGAGGTAAACTTTATGCTTTTGTAATTATAGATGATTTTTTTAGATACACGTGGGTATACTTCTTGACACGCAAGAATGATGCATTATCCGAATTTGTCGCCTTTTGCAAGAAAGTACAGAATGAAAAAGGTTACATGATCACTCGTATTAGATACGATCATGGTGGCGAATTCGAGAATGCAGAATTTGAGCATTTTTATGACACACATGGTTTTGTACACGAGTTCTCCTGCCCTAGGACTCCACAACAAGATGGAGTTGTGGAACGTAAGAACAGAACTCTATCCGAAATGGCCAGAGTAATGTTAAACCCAAATATTTCTGGGCTGAAGCTATCAATACAGCTTGTTTTGTTCTCAATAGAGTTCTAATTCGACCCAAATCGAAGAAGACTCCATTTGAGTTATGGTTTTATAGAATTCCATCTGTTTCATATTTTAGAATATTTGGCTGTAAATGCTTTATTCTTAATACAAAAGACAATTTGGAAAAGTTTGACGAAAAGGCCGATGAAGGTATATTTTTAGGTTATACGGCCAAGAGAAAAGGATACAGAGTCTTCAACAAACGAACCATGATCATGGAAGAATCAATCAATGTCACTTTTGATGAACTGAATCAAATGACTATCGATGACAATGACAAAGATCCAACTGTACCAAGCTCAACAACAGCTGATTCTCAACCAAGCTCGGAACTAGCTGATCCTCCTAGAGAAGATCCAGAAACCAGCTACCTTCAGAGTCTGCCGAAAAGATTAAAATTTACGGCTGATCATCCAAAGGATTTGGTAATTGGTGACATTACCAAAGGTGTAAGTACTCGTACATCCAGTAGAGATATTGTTTCTAGTGTTGCTTTTATTTCACAGCTAGAACCCAAAACTATTAATGAAGCATGTAGTGATAGTTTTTGGATAGATGCTATGCAAGAGGAATTAAACCAATTTGAACGGAATCAAGTTTGGGAACTTGTTCCCAAGCCTATTGATCGTCCGGTCATTGGCACCCATTGGGTATTTCAAAATAAACTAAATGAGAATGATTTAGTGACTCGTAATAAGGCTCGACTAGTAGCTCAAAGATATAATCAGGAAGAAGGTATCGACTACGATGAGACTTATACCCCAGTTGCGAGATTAGAATCCATTCGCATGTTATGTGCATTTGCATATTTTTATAATTTCAAATTATTTCAAATGGATGTCAAGAGTGCATTTTTAAATGGTTTTATAAAAGAAGAAGTTTTTGTAGCACAACCTCCAGGTTTCACAGATTTTAAAAACCCTGATCATGTTTTCAAGTTGAAGAAAGCTTTATACGGTTTGAAACAAGCCCCTCGTGCTTGGTATTATCGTCTATGCACTTTTCTACTTGACAACGATTTTTTAAATGGCAAGGTTGACACTACACTTTTTATTAAGTCCTTTAATGGTAAGCTTATTTTAATACAAGTCTATGTAGATAATTTTGGATCTACTGATGAATCTCTGTGTCAAGAATTTTCTAAGTGTATGCAGAATGAGTTTGAGTTGAGCATGATGGAAGAGCTGAAATTCTTTCTCGGACTGTAAATCAAACAAACTGACAATGGGACGTTCATAAATCAAGCCAAGTACACAAAAGATTTGCTAAAGAAGTTCGATCTGGACAATATCAGACCTATTGGCACTCCGATGGCAACTTCAACAAAGCTTGATATTGATGAACAAGGCAAGCCGGTCGACACACATAAGTATCGAGGTATGATCGGTAGTTTACTTTATTTAACTGCTAGTCGTCCAGATATTATGTTTAGTATTTGCCTGTGTGCACGTTTTCAAGCTAATCCAAAGGAATCACATCTGTGCGCAGTTAAGCGTATCTTTCGATACCTTAAGGGCACTTCTTCTGTTGGCTTGTGGTATCCCAAAACTAAGTCCTTTGACCTTACTGGTTATTCGGATGCAGATTTTGATGGATGCAAAGTTGATAGAAAAAGTACCAGTGGCACATGTCATTTCTTAGGCAAGGCTTTAGTCTCATGGTTTAGTAAAAAGAAAAATTTTGTAGCCCTATCAACAATAGAGGCTGAGTATATCGCCGCAGGACGTTGTTGTGCTCAGATTTTATGGATAAAACAAACCTTGGAAGACTATGATTTATTTTATACACACATTCCTATTTTCTGTGATAACACGAGCACTATTAATTTGACTAAGAATCCTGTATGTTATTCTAGTACAAAATATATCGAGATTAGACATCATTTTCTTAGAGATCATCATCAAAATGGAGATATTGACCTTGTATACATAGATACTGAGAATCAATTAGCTGACATTTTCACAAAACCTCTAGCAGAAGATCGTTTCAATTATTTACGTCAAGAATTAGGAATTTTAGACGTCAATAATGTTAATTGATTTATTTTATGAATTTATTTAAATATGCAAAAACTGTGTTAGAGACAAACCAATAAAGAGTCTGTCTGTCACCACAACTACGGTTGAAGCGAAGCGGTACTTAAGAGTTTCCCGGTGAACCTCCGCCAGCTGGGACAGTACTCCTACAACTAATCTAAAACAGTCGCTGTTTAACGAAATTTAATTTATAAAATAACATTAATTATATTATTTTAACGTCAAAATTACTAATCTTTGAATTAAATATTTGAAATGAGCCAATGAAAAAGAAAGTGCTCCAAACCAAACCTAGGCGAATTCGGCCAGACTTCGGACCGAATTCGGCCCGAGTTCGGTTGAGGGTGTCAGGTTATATAACCAGAACCCGAGAGCCTTTCTTCCTCATTGCTTCCAAACCACATCAAACAGAACCAGCAGCCGCACGAGGAGAACCCCAAACCCTAGTTCTTCATCACTCCCTCTCTTCCAATCCAAGTGGGAAAATCAATCCAAACTTTAGATTCGTGCGGAGTTCTTCATTATCTACAACATACTCTAATCTTGGGAGGTATAACTCCTTGTTTCCTCTCCGTTCAATTTTGTGCTATTTCCTTTTATTTGCACAAATGGCACGTAAGGGATTCAACCCCTTTAAGAGGAAGAAGACAACCAACCCAAGTGAGGAAGGTTCATCTTCGGATCCACCCACTAATTCCCTATTTTTGCCAGTCCAATCTAGCGACGGCGTGTTCGACGGATTTTACTTTCAAACCCTAGACCAAGCCTTACTGTGGTATGGAGACTTCTCCATGAGATCCATAGGCACAGGCGCACCCATCAAGTGGACTGTATTTCCTGATCATCGCTATTTCTTTGAGGCATTAGGGTTACAGCATTTTGTTAAACTATTTTTTCCCGTAGCAACTAATGCCATTAGACTGTTTTATTGCAATATCATATTAAACACTTTTGATGTAAGCACACGTATTGGAGGATTAGATATCAATTTCAATGATGTTCTCTTAGCGGAGATTCTTGGTATTCCTAACGAAGGTGAACTGCTTGTGACATCTCTGAGTATGATTTCCCCGAAGGTACGACACTTACCAGTTTTAAAGCTGAACTTTGTGCACCTGATAGAGTTCTCTCTGGAAAGTTTAAGGCAAAGAACTTGAACTTGTTTAATTATGATTTGCACCATATCATTTATTCCACTATTCTTCCGAAATCTACTTCGAAGGATGATGTCACGTCTCTTGAATTATCTGCTATGTATCACATTGTTAAGGGGATTCCATTTTCTGCCCCTAAGACCATTATTCAGATGATGGGACGTTGTCGTACAATAGATAGAAATCTCTCTTATGCGATGATTCTTCCACGCATCTTCCAGCGTTTCTACATTGACTTATCTACTTGGGCTCAAGACCCTGAGCCCAAGGTTCTCAAGTTATCTCATCGCAGTATGACTGCATCTGCTCCTCCTCCTGCTCCTGCTACTGCTCCACCTCCTCAGCAGTATGCTATGACATTTGAGGGTGTCACGACCCGCTCCCTAGAGTAAGGGCACGAGAAGTGGGTACGTCCAGCCTACGCCGCAGTGTCGGCGGTAGAACGCTGTTCTAGGTCATGAACTATAACTAACATAATATGAATACTCTCCATAAAGAGGCCAACACAGAGGTATAACTCAATCACAATCTATAGATAGAAAATGGTACGATAAAATAGATAAGGAAATCCTCAACTGAGGTACAACAGAAACTAAATACAAGTCTCAACATCTCTACAACATACAACTCTGAAACAAAGACATAAGCTAAACATGAAAGGAAATAGTCTAAGCTATCTACTATACAAGGTATTATCCTGAGCAGCTGCCTGAACCTCGCCAGGGGTCCAGGTCGCGAGTGTCATCTAGGCAAGCTCCAAGTAAGGGGGGTGCAGGGTTCCTCATCATCCTCTGTAAAATTTTCAACATGTCCAGTCAGGACAGGAGCGAGCACAGTACATCTCATGCAGTTCATATCATGGCAGAAAATATAAAGCAGGCAATAGAATAAAATACATGAACGCTGTAAGAAGATGTACATGAAACAGGAGAGATATTTGGTAACTGGAAATATATACATGATAAGTAAGAACAGTAAGTGACTAGTGATTTAGAGTACGAGATGGCATGTAATTGGCTTAGGTTGAACATGATGTACATGAGTGAACATGTGGGACATCAGCCAATAAGGCTGATGTGTACATGATAAACATGAAAAGTAACAGAGTGAACATGATGGGTAAAACACATGACCATTTATACTCACTCCTACCCACAATTAATACACAAGGATCTAGTCCCGTTATGTTACGGACATGATGTTTTGGTTACACAGGAAACACATGAGGAAACATGAGCGTACATGAAAGAACATGAGAGTACATGAACGTACATGTAAGAACATGAGAGAACATGAGTGTACATGAATAACGCAGAAGCGAAGAATACATGATGTACATGAAACACATGTCATAAAGTATCCGATGCTCCCGCTAAGGGGGATAACATCCCAAGAAGAGATCCGTATAGTACTAATCCGTGATGATAATGTGACAGCATCAAGTAAAAGTAATCTAGAGCGAGAATATAAATCGTGACAAGTATGAAACGATCAGAGAATGTACTCGCCTGTATCTGAATGTCCAATATGAAAAGTACTGCCCGAGGAGTGGTGTCTGGCTCCTAATCAGAACAGCACAAGTCACAACAAGTCCAAAATAGTAAAATGAGATCCTACTATGCATTCTACATCATTCTAAGTCAATCTAGGCCAAAGTCAACTCTTGGTCAACTTTGGTCAACCCTAGAAGTCAAACTAGGTCAAACAAGTCTAGATTAGGTCAAACAAGGCTACACAAGTCAAATCTAGGCTCACTAGATAAGCAACACAACCATAGGCTAAGAGACTAGGCCATAGGCTAAGAAGCTATACCATGGGCCAATAGGCAACCATACTAAAACAACCCTCAAAGCATTTATATACAATACACATATATATATATTATAGATATCATAATATACCCTAATATAGGAATACACATATATCTAATTATATAAACTAATAGGAAAACTCATATTGTTGTGTTATATAAGATACTTAGGAAATAAACCTATAGGCTATCATGTGAATACATTACAACACCATATGATACATACCATATACATTTGCATAGAGAGGGGGAAATGTGTATAGTGTCATGGCAAGGTGAAAGGAAATATGTCTAAGTGTACATAGGCTTACACCACATCCACAAACACCTATATATTCTCAGATTTTCTCATACATGAACTAATCAAATTTCAGTTATACACAGGAATGTGTGACAGTGTGCAATGTGTGTGTGAGGGTTGATAGTGTGTGTGTGTGTGTGTTAGGCAATGGTGTAGAGAGTGCACAAGAGCATGTGTGTGTAGGACAGTGCCAAGTGTGTGAGGCTAACATGAGTGCATGAATCTCAATGCAAGAGTGTGTGAACTGTGTCCAAGTGCAGGAAAACACAAAGCAGTGAAGGAAAGGAAAGAGTGTGGGTGCTAGGCTAACATGTGCAGGAAAGCAACTCAGTTATTAACTGGAAAAAGAAGGGAATGTTCTCAGGGAAAACAATGTGTCAAAACCAGTGTACAGAAATACATAACAGTAAAAGAGGGAGGAAGGTGTGTGTCATGTGTACTTGTGTGTTCGCAGGAAACATAGCAATTTAAATCAGTGAAAAAAAGAGGAAACTTGTGTGTATGTGCCTGTGGTGTGAGTGTGTGAGATAGTGTGATAGGGAAATGTGAGGGTGTGTGTGTCTAACATGTATAAGTCTCAGATTTTTACATTTCAAGCTAACATTCAACCATATTCAAACTTAATCTCAGTTTTGCATTACAGGAGAGTGTCCCAGGTATTTGTTAAACATTCTCAGATTTTTACACATGAGAGTGTGTGTGACTTGGGACATGTGAAATAATGTGGTAGCATAGGCACTTGGTGTGAGCAGGAAATATAAAGGAAAGGAAACCAATTCAGTTATTCACAGTTTCCAGTTTAACAATAAATCAAACTCAGGTATTGTTCCCATTTCAGTTTTGAACCAATATCAGTTATTCACATATTAACTCAATGCTCAGTTTACACTACATTAGGAAAAACTCAGAATTTCACTTGTATAGAACCAATCTCAGATTCATGTAAAAACAGGTTTCAGTTCAATCAACACAAACTCAGTTATAATCATCAAGTTAATCCTAGTTAGGAAGAAAAGAAGGGAAATCAATTTATTATCTTCCTAAATCTCAGATTGAATGTCTAAGCTAACCCAAGGTTCAGTTAAACACATTTCAGGTTTTGTCATATAGGAAATTCTCAAAAATTTAAGGATTGTTCTACACAGTTGTGAATACCCAAACAAACTCAGATTACAATACACCATGTGACAGTAAAAATTAAAGAAAAGGAAATCTATTCATGTGCTTCACTCTCAGTTAACACTCAGGTTAATCTAACCAATATCCCATACCCAAATCAAGGTCCACACAACACCAAACATTGCAAAAATTGAATCACATATAGATAACATGTAGGATAACATATTTGAACTTTAGAAACATGTATTAAACAGTAATTTGTAGGTTAAATAGTCTATCAAAATTCAAATGTGAAATCTGGAACAAAATGACTGATACAACATTCAGGAAAAAGGAAAAAATAGCAATTTACTAATGCAAATGATTTAAAACCTAATTACAGGGATTGGTAACTGATAATCATAATTAGTACATGCTACACAACTTGTTTGTGTCCAAGAAATTGGACACAAACGTGTCCACACAACTGTACACCAAGACAGTGCCTACAGTGCAGTGTCCTCGTGCACGTGTGCACGAGGCTCATGTGCACAACAGGGGTCGAACCAAATCTCGTGCTCACTAGCATAGATTAACTACCCATAGGGCTATCCACAGGACACCCTGCATCGTGTCTACGTGGTGACAGGATACGACACGAAGTGCGTGTCAGTGCCCAAATTCGACAGCCGCGCGCACAGTGCATTCCCCGTGTGCGCGCTCGTGCGTGTCCGACACGACACTAAAGGTTGTGAAACTCAAGGGGGGTCTGTCAGTGATGGCCCCCTCCTCTGTGTCAAATAACTCGTGTCCAAGTGTCATGTCCACTGAGTTATCACCCCCGAGTAGCAGGGGAAAACTGTGGCTGCGCGCGGCCGTGTGCACGCGCGTGTCCAAGCAACAAAACGACACAAACACGACACGAAATCAGGACACAACCACAGGAATCAAAGATCACAACAAAACAAATTTTCCTATTCAAAAAGAATCAAATAAATCGATCGAAATGCCCTTTGAGGCATTTCGTCGAACACAGTGCCATTGGCACGGATACGTGTCCAGAAAGGACACGAAACCTCCGACACCAAGCTCGAATCTAATCCAAACCTTAGGGGGACCCTTAGGGCTTCCTATTCATGGAGATTGACAGGGATTTCATGAAGATTTGGAGAAGTTACCTTAGTGTGAACTTTCAATAGGAAAGGGCCTTTCTCTACACTTTGCTTGATGTCCCAAACACCTCAAATCATTAGCAAGCTGGACCAAAACATCATAACAGCAAGAATACTGATATTAGAAGTGTTTGCAACTGGTTTGAGGATTTTAGGAATTAAAATGGAATTATAGTGAATTTACTAGGGCAAGAACTCACCTCTTTCTTCTTGGATCTAAATTTTCTAAGGAGGGAGCTAGCCCTAAGTTTGAGAGGGGTTTTATAGTGGGGAAAAAGGGTATGATGGCTGCCATTAGGTTAGGGTTAGGGTTTAGGATGAGGGGCTAAGGTTCCTCCAACAATTTCTAGCTAGATCAATGGCTCACAATTAAAGTAGCATCCTTTAACTTTTAGTCCAAAATATCTTTCTACAAATATCTAGATATTCACTAATGTAATTACTTTAATGAAACCCTCTAACTTAGTCTCTAGGGTCATGATTAACAATCTAGATTAGGCTAACTTCTAGGTCAAGACTCAACAATTCAAGTAACACATATTTCATTAATATAATTCACCATTTCACAAAAGTGCCAAAATGACTAAAATACCCCTAGGCTTAAAAGTAGAGATTTGAAATCCTAAACACATGATTAGGTCTCATTGGTCATGATTAGTCTTCTAGGTCATGCATGACTAATGTTACACTAGCAAAACACCAATTCACATTTCACTCAATTAAATAGTTTTAAAATAACTAAAAATCACCAAAAATCATCTCATGACTAAAATATTATTATTAAATGATTTAAAATATAAAAGTTCAAAATTACCCTCATTTGGAAAAGTGGGTGTTACAAGTCTACCCCCCTTAAAAGAATTTCGTCCTCGAAATTAAGATGGTCGTACTTCTTCTAGAGTCTCGTCCCCAACAATCATGGTCTCAGAACTTACCTAAATCATACAATTTAAAGAATGGTATACAGGGTCATGGCATACGGTGGCAGTTGAAGGTCCCATCTAGGTATACTAGTCAAGCTAAACCAAAACGGTCATAGGGTATCAAAACATACAAGCAATCTGGGGTGCCAAACTGGAAAAGTTACAGAAACAACAAATCACCAAGGCTGTATGGCGGTCTACCATCCTATATAAAACTGGTAAATATAAACAACGGAGAACCAGCTACAAGGTCACTACTCTAAAGCCAGGCTATACTATCATCCCTAAAATAAGGCCTAATCACAACTCATCAAATCATCATACTAAGAAAGAGTTATAACTAATAAAAATCTACAAGGAATTAGACTAGTCAACTAAAGTTATCCCTACTCCTAAGTTATTTGATGATGGAAAACATTTTTTTTTTCAGAAGAGAAATGAAAGAGGTAATACTTTAAAAACCTTCAAGATATAATCTGATAATCACATGCGTCTGTCCAGAATCATGATACTCAGAATCCTCGCCACGCTAGTAAGCAAGGCTGTAATGAACGGTAGGGTCCATAACTGGTGTATGCATCTCTATGATCATGTCGTCTGGAATCCTCGCTATGCCGACTAGTATAGCTGCGAGAAATTCCAATCTCTTGATCAAGATATGTACATCCGAAGTCAGGTCCCTATGTTCTTGCCACGCCGGCTAATATAGCTACGGTAAACTCTAGGTTCCATAATAAAGTAGACGTTTTACCATCCCTGTTATTTCCGTCAACATATGTTATCAGAAGATATCGTAACTCGGATCATAAAATTCATCTCGATAAAAGAAAATCAAATCAACAACGATCCATCAAAATCAGATTCAAATATAAAGGAGTAAGGGTAAATCAAACAAGAAAAAAAATTCAAATTAGAAGTTCGGAATGAGATTCTCAAGGGGCATCCCAGGAATCTCTCAAGGAATTCGAACTGTGATTGAGTACCCCAAAATATTCTACTCCTACTGTAGACTGTAGTGATACTCTAGTTCGAATACCACTACATAAACTCGACCTGCATGGGCCACCACTAAAAACGTGTCACGACCCGCTCCCTAGAGTAAGGACACGAGAAGTGGGTACGTCCAGCCTACGCCGCAGTGTCGGCAGTAGAACGCTGTTCTAGGTCATGAACTATAACTAACATAATATGAATACTCTCCATAAAGAGGCCAACACAGAGGTATAACTCAATCACAATCTATAGATAGAAAATGGTACGATAAAATAGATAAGGAAATCCTCAACTGAGGTACAACAGAAACAAAATACAAGTCTCAACATCTCTACAACATACAACTCTGAAACAAAGACATAAGCTAAACAAGAAAGGAAATAGTCTAAGCTATCTACTCTATACAAGGTATCATCCTGAGCAGCTGCCTGAACCTCGCCAGGGGTCCAGGTCGCGAGTGTCATCTAGACAAGCTCCAAGTAAGGGGGTGCAGGGTTCCTCACCATCCTCTGTAAAATTTTCAACAGGTCCAGTCAGGACAGGAGCGAGCACAGTACATCTCATGCAGTTCATATCATGGCAGAAAATATAAAGCAGGCAATAGAATAAAATACATGAACGCTGTAAGAAGATGTACATAAAACAGGAGAGATATTTGGTAACTGGAAATATATACATGATAAGTAAGAACAGTAAGTGACTAGTGATTTAGAGTACGAGATGGCATGTAATTGGCTTAGGTTGAACATGATGTACATGAGTGAACATGTGGGACATCAGCCAATAAGGCTGATGTGTACATGATAAACATGAAAAGTAACAGAGTGAACATGATGGGTAAATCACATGACCATTTATACTCACCCCTACCCATAATTAATACACAAGGATCTAGTCCCGTTATGTTACGGACATGATGTTTTGGTTACACAGGAAACACATGAGGAAACATGAGCGTACATGAAAGAACATGAGAGTACATGAACGTACATGTAAGAACATGAGAGAACATGAGTGTACATGAATAACGCAGAAGCGAAGAATACATGATGTACATGAAACACATGTCATAAAGTATCCGATGATCCCGCTAAGGGGGATAACATCCCAAGAAGAGATCCGTATAGTACTAATCCGTGATGATAACGTGACAGCATCAAGTAAAAGTAATCTAGAGCGAGAATATAAATCGTGACAAGTATGAAACGATCAGAGAATGTACTCGCCTGTATCTGAATGTCCAATATGAAAAGTACTGCCCGAGGAGTGGTGTCTGGCTCCTAATCAGAACAGCACAAGTCACAACAAGTCCAAAATAGTAAAATGAGATCCTACTATGCATTCTACATGATTCTAAGTCAATCTAGGCCAAAGTCAACTCTTGGTCAACTTTGGTCAACCCTAGAAGTCAAACTAGGTCAAACAAGTCTAGACTAGGTCAAACAAGGCTACACAAGTCAAATCTAGGCTCACTAGATAAGCAACACAACCATAGGCTAAGAGACTAGGCCATAGGCTAAGAAGCTATACCATGGGCCAATAGGCAACCATACTAAAACAACCCTCAAAGCATTTATATACAATACACATATATATATATATTATAGATATCATAATATACCCTAATATAGGAATACACATATATCTAATTATATAAACTAATAGGAAAACTCATATTGTTGTGTTATATAAGATACTTAGGAAATAAACCTATAGGCTATCATGTGAATACATTACAACACCATATGATACATACCATATACATTTGCATAGAGAGGGGGAAATGTGTATAGTGTCATGGCAAGGTGAAAGGAAATATGTCTAAGTGTACATAGGCTTACACCACATACACAAACACCTATATATTCTCAGATTTTCTCATACATGAACTAATCAAATTTCAGTTATACAAAGGAATGTGTGACAGTGTGCAATGTGTGTGTGAGGGTTGATAGTGTGTGTGTGTGTGTGTGTTAGGCAATGGTGTAGAGAGTGCACAAGAGCATGTGTGTGTAGGACAGTGCCAAGTGTGTGAGGCTAACATGAGTGCAGGAATCTCAATGCAAGAGTGTGTGAACTGTGTCCAAGTGCAGGAAAACACAAAGCAGTGAAAGAAAGGAAAGAGTGTTGGTGCTAGGCTAACATGTGCAGGAAAGCAACTCAGTTATTAACTGGAAAGAGAAGGGAATGTTCTCAGGGAAAACAATGTGTCAAAACCAGTATACAGGAATACATAACAGTAAAAGAGGGAGGAAGGTGTGTGTCATGTGTACTTGTGTGTTTGCAGGAAACATAGCAATTTAAATCAGTGAAGAAAAGAGGAAACTTGTGTGTATGTGCCTGTGGTGTGAGTGTGTGAGATAGTGTGATAGGGAAATGTGAGGGTGTGTGTGTCTAACATGTATAAGTCTCAGATTTTTACATTTCAAGCTAACATTCAACCATATTCAAACTTAATCTCAGTTTTGCATTACAGGAGAGTGTCCCAGGTATTTGTTAAACATTCTCAGATTTTTACACATGAGAGTGTGTGTGACTTGGGACATGTGAAATAATGTGGTAGCATAGGCACTTGGTGTGAGCAGGAAATTTAAAGGAAAGGAAACCAATTCAGTTATTCACAGTTTCCAGTTTATAAATAAATCAAACTCAGGTATTGTTACCATTTCAGTTTTGAACCAATATCAGTTATTCACATATTAACTCAATGCTCAGTTTACACTACATTAGGAAAAACTCAGAATTTCACTTGTATAGAACCAATCTCAGATTCATGTAAAAACAGGTTTCAGTTCAATCAACACAAACTTAGTTATAATCATCAAGTTAATCCTAGTTAGGAAGAAAAGAAGGGAAATCAATTTATTATCTTCCAAAATCTCAGATTGAATGTCTAAGCTAACCCAAGGTTCAGTTAAACACATTTCAGGTTTTGTCATATAGGAAATTCTCAAAAATTTAAGGATTGTTCTACACAGTTGTGAATACCCAAACAAACTCAGATTACAATACACCATGTGACAGTAAAAATTAAAGAAAAGGAAATCTATTCATGTGCTTCACTCTCAGTTAACACTCAGGTTAATCTAACCAATATCCCATACCCAAATCAAGGTCCACACAACACCAAACATTGCAAAAATTGAATCACATATAGATAACATGTAGGATAACACATTTAAACTTTAGAAACCTGTATTAAACAGTAATTTGTAGGTTAAATAGTCTATCAAAATTCAAATGTGAAATCTGGAACAAAATGACTGATACAACATTCAGGAAAAAGGAAAAAATAGTAATTTACTAATGCAAATGATTTAAAACCTAATTACAGGGATTGGTAACTGATAATCATAATTAGTACATGCTACACAACTTGTTTGTGTCCAAGAAATTGGACACAAATGTGTCCACACAACTGTGCACCAAGACAGTGCCTACAGTACAGTGTCCTCGTGCACGTGTGCACGAGGCTCATGTGCACAACAGGGGTCGAACCAAATCTCGTGCTCACTAGCATAGATTAACTACCCATAGGGCTATCCATAGGACACCCTGCATCGTGTCTACGTGGTGACAGGACACGACACGAAGTGCGTGTCAGTGCCCAAATTCGACAGTCGCGCGCACAGTGCATTCCCCGTGTGCGCGCTCGTGCGTGTCTGACACGACACTAAAGGTTGTGAAACTCAAGGGGGGGTCTGTCAGTGATGGCCCCCTCCTCTGTGTCAAATAACTCGTGTCCAAGTGTCGTGTCCACTGAGTTATCACCCCCGAGTAGCAGGGGAAAACTGTGGCTGCGCGTGGCCGTGTGCACGCGCGTGTCCAAGCAACAAAACGACACAAACACGACACGAAATCAGGACACAACCACAGGAATCAAAGATCACAACAAAACAAATTTTCCTATTCAAAAAGAATCAAATAAATCGATCGAAATGCCCTTTGAGGCATTTCGTCGAACACAGTGCCATTGGCACTGATACGTGTCCAGAAAGGACACGAAACCTCCGACACCAAGCTCGAATCTAATCCAAACCTTAGGGGGACCCTTAGGGCTTCCTATTCATGGAGATTGACAGGGATTTCATGAAGATTTGGAGAAGTTACCTTAGTGTGAACTTTCAATAGGAAAGGGCCTTTCTCTACACTTTGCTTGATGTCCCAAACACCTCAAATCATTAGCAAGCTGGACCAAAACATCATAACAGCAAGAATACTGATATTAGAAGTGTTTGCAACTGGTTTGAGGATTTTAGGAATTAAAATGGAATTATAGTAAATTTACTAGGGCAAGAACTCACCTCTTTCTTCTTGGATCTAAATTTTCTAAGGAGGGAGCTAGCCCTAAGTTTGAGAGGGGTTTTATAGTGGGGAAAAAGGGTATGATGGCTGCCATTAGGTTAGGGTTAGGGTTTAGGATGAGGGGCTAAGGTTCCTCCAACAATTTCTAGCTAGATCAATGGCTCACAATTAAAGTAGCATCCTTTAACTTTTAGTCCAAAATATCTTTCTACAAATATCTAGATATTCACTAATGTAATTACTTTAATGAAACCCTCTAACTTAGTCTTTAGGGTCATGATTAACAATCTAGATTAGGCTAACTTCTAGGTCAAGACTCAACAATTCAAGTAACACATATTTAATTAATATAATTTACCATTTCACAAAAGTGCCAAAATGACTAAAATACCCCTAGGCTTAAAAGTAGAGATTTGAAATCCTAAACACATGATTAGGTCTCATTGGTCATGATTAGTCTTCTAGGTCATGCATGACTAATGTTACACTAGCAAAACACCAATTCATATTTCACTCAATTAAATAGTTTTAAAATAACTAAAAATCACCAAAAATCATCTCATGACTAAAATATCATTATTAAATGATTTAAAATATAAAAGTTCAAAATTACCCTCATTTGGAAAAGTGGGTGTTACAGAGGGCATACACCAGCACCTTTCAGATTTGCACGTCTCTATGACGGACATGGCCCACGAACGTGAGTTCCCCGACGTCACCCATTATCAGGCGATTGCAAATTCATTAGCTGATCTTCATTTCGCCCAGACTAGACATTCAGCCGGTTCCATTCCTAGAGATCTAGCTTTCTCGGGTTACCGCTATGAGGATGAGGCTGTTCATGCCTACTTCCAGCCTGGTAACGCATATGATTGGTACCGTTCTCACCGTGCTCCTCCTCGTGACTATGTCGGTGAGTTTTACACTGGCGCTCCTCCTCACCCTTCTGGCGCGGGTACCTCTGGAGTTGGTCCTTCTGGACATGCTGGTCATCATACTAATGATGATGATGATGATGATGAGGAGTTGTGATATGTTAGTTGATATGGGACTTAGTCATTATCTCCTGTATACTTCGAAATACTCCGACATTCCTAGTTTTTCTTTTTTTAGACTTTATTATCAGTATTTTTTTTGAGTACTTGTACTGGATTTGTTTTATTTGATGTCATCTGAACATCTTTATCTTTATCTTTATGAGATTCGTACTTTTCACATCAGTTTATTTTCTTAGCATTTCTTTATCTACTATAAACTGCCCGTGATATAATTCTTTGTTTATTATAAACTGCCTGAGTACGAATACATGCCTGTGATGTCATTCATATTTTCTTTACTATCATTTATCATGTTTATTTTCTTGTGTTTCTTCACTGTCTATTATTTATGCATTGATTGCGGAGGAGTTTCTCTCTTTTGCAATTATTTTGCTAAATGACAACGGGGAGAAAAATAAAGATCTAACATTATTTTTTTACGAAAATGCAGGACATGAACAATTTTTAATTTTATTTCAAGCTTTAATGTTATATCATTCATAGTTTGTCAATTATCAAAATAGGAGAGATTGTTGGCCCATTGGTCATATGGTCAACCTGATTTTAATAATTGATCAAACTCTGTCTCGATATGTGAAGCTAGTCAGGATGTATCGGACTCTTGGACATGAACAAGAACAGCTATCTACACAGTTCAAGACCGAAGCTATATTTGCCTGTTCGAGTCTGTATTTCCTTTGAGCAATATATTTTTTATTTTATTGAGTCTAGGATTACGTTGTATACCGAGTCGTACTGGCAAATAGGTTATTCCAAAATATTTTCAAAATACTTTTAAAATATCCTTTGTTTTGAAAAATATTCTTTTAAACAAAAGTTTTAAAAAGCTTTTCAAAAAGGTTTTCCAAAATCATCAAAAACTATATTTTTAAAACCTGACCTAACCCTGACAGAACTCGGCCAGAGTTCGGTTGGTGGCCGTTTGATTTTTGAATTCTCTGGAATTTGGTCCTCCTGCAGTTGCGGATTTGACCGAGATTTTTTCAAAGAGTTCTGCCCGAATTCTGCCCGAATTCTGCCATAATTCTGTCTTTGGAACTCCTATAAATAGAGAAGGATTTCAATCATTTTAACTCGCTCATTCACTTTCAATCTTCTCTCTATCTAAAGCTTTCAGTCTTCCAAAGAGTTTTTTTGAGATTTAAATTTCAGATCCCAAGCCAATTACAATCCTCTAGTCGATTTGTCAGTACGGTATGGTCTAGAAGTTTCTGAGAGATTGTAATCAGAAGGCTTGATTGAAGAATACCTCTTCACAATTGAAGTTGGACGAGTTCTTCGTATCAAAGCTCGCGTTGTAGAAGTTGCAAGGACTTCGTAAGAAAACTTGCGGTTTTGCCAATAGTGGATTCAACTGGTAGCAAGAGTTCGACCGACTGGATTAGTCCTCAACAGAGGGAAACTAGTATACATCGCTGTCTTTGCGTTTGTTTTCTTATCTCTACCTTTACTTTACTTAGTTGTGATTATTATTCTGTGATCTTGCTGCTAACTTTTTTTAATTAGCAATATTCCGCTGCCAACTCTATTCACCCCCCTCTAGAGTATTGTGCTTTACGATTTTGTTTCTACACTTCCAACTCAGAGGTAATGAGGACATTGTAGGAATAGGCCAGATGGGGATACACAGAACAACTCAGAGGTGTTATCAACGTGGAAGCTCTATGTATTGGGTGATATGTTAGTAATGGATAGGAAAACAACTCAGAGGTAATATAGACATGGTTGTTTCTCCCGTTCGGAGAATTTTATGGACCTATTACCCTTTCTGTGCACTGATGGTGCGAGTAATAGATTAGGATAAGTTTTATGGACCTATTACCCTTCTGCGCATTGGTGGTGCGGGTAATAGATTTGAAACGAAGCCCAACCAGGGAGGTACGGGCATGAAACATTAAAGCAAAAGTTCAGAGGTATCAATATACGTGACTTGTCACTTGTAGAGGTGAAATGTGAGTCCCCTCGAAGGAGGGGGAACATAGTGTAAGTTTATAGGTACCTGATGTACATAACTCGACACTCTAGGTACATATATATTCTCTCTATTCTTTTTTTACTCTTATTGAAGAGATAAGAAACTCCGTCCATGGGGATTACGTCATTAGGAGAGGTACCCTCCACCTGTGCCACCAGGTATTCGACGAGTTCTACGTCCTCCTCGGCTACCCCCTGCGATCCCGAAGGTTGGGATGCCTTCTTGGGCATTCGCTTGTTCGAGTATGTCGGATCGACATTTAGTTTCTGACTCGTCTTGGTAAGACGGGTGATAATCAACTCGATAAGGGATTCTGTGTCCTTCGATGGTCTTCGGATGTGTCACGACCCTCACCCTAGAATTAGGGCACGAGAACGTAACAACGCCCAGCCTACGCCGCAGTGTCGGCGGTAGAACGCTGTCCTAGGTCTCAATGCATCTAATAGTATAAGACTAACAGTTTATACTCTCCGAATGGGGGTGACATAGCAGATACATACTCAATCACATCTAGGGTAGAGCATAAAGGAAGATAGATAAAACATGAAATTCAAAAGAGGTACAACAGAGAGAAATCTAAGTGTCTAAGATACAAACTCAGAATACATCTCAAAACTCAAATACAGTAATCCATAAAATAATACATCTCCAGACAACTAAGAAAAGCTATCTAAACAACCTCTAATGGTCTCCTCTAGGCTAGCAGGCAATCCCAAGCATCTGTAAAATTTGTCAACGTATTCTGTCAGGAAAATGAGCAAGTACAAAACACCAACAGCAGTTCCATGTGAATTGAGAAATACTATAAGAGACAGTAATAATGAAATACAAGACAAAGAGTAAAGGCGACTTGGGAACCATTCGAAAGCCGAGTTACAACCCTTAAACCAAACAAGGACCGGGGTTGTAACCCTTCTTCCAAATAGAACCTAGTCCCATAATCAAGTACGGTATAAAAGCAGGTAGAGCATATGAGAAATGAATCATAGCAGGGTAAAAGTACAGTAAGTAAAGCTGAAGCTGGAATATAAGACATGACAAATAAAGTAAAAGTGGTTTGAATTATTAGAGTGATATGTGATCGGCTAAAAGGTAGTAATGCCGCGTTATCCACTTGGCTCGGCAATCCGCAGGAAACTCAACGGAGAATCATGCCGCCCAACCTGGATAACCGGAAATGGTATCTGCGACACCCTACGTGGAGTGAGGGTGACGCTAGCAAATATAGTTACAATAGGGTTTGATCACATACCCCTAATAATTCCCCCATTTTCCCCGAATAGTATAAATGGATCTGGTCATGGCACGTCATGACGCGGGATTCCCTAAGAGGGGAGCTAATCCTCTTCTGGAATCGGCGTCAATACAAGTACAAGAATCAAGACCAATCAAGTACCAATATCCCAAGAGATCCAGGAATGACATCTCATGACCAGAATCCGTTAATACTAGTCCGTGAACTATCGTGTCGAGAATCAAGTAAGACACTACGACTGAATCGGATATAGTAGATATCAAGACAATAAAAACTATCAGTGAATGTACTCGCCTGCGGTCCTGAGCTGATAAGTATAGAGGGTCCAACTGAAGCCACAGAGTCCTATTTAAAGCAACACAGGTCACAAAGTGTTCAAGTTATATTAATGAATTTCTACAAGAAATCTATATTATTCTAGGTTCTTCTAAGTTAAATTAACTCTAGGTCAACTCCGGTCAATAATTTAGTCAAACTAGGTCAAGCGTTGACTCACAGTTGACTTTGGGTCAACTGATCAACTTTGGTCAAACAGGGTCAATCTAGTCTAATTATTGAAAATATAAAGTGTACTTCGTTATTCGTACGTCGAAACTTACGACACGTAAATCGAGATAAGAATATCAATGGTAAGGTTGATAATCTTATTATAGTGATCCACGTGCCCATCTTGTCAATTTCAGCGATGTGAGATCACTGGAATTGACTGAGCTCAGTTTCGTTGTACTAATCTCGAAATACAAACATTATAAGAATTAATTATTAATTAATTATTAGAAAGGTTAAACTCAGAGAAACTATCAACAAACATTGTCGGACGATGAAATGAACATCGCCAACGTGTCCAGAATGGTCAAATTAGCTAGGATAGCCTACCCATCGGTCCAATTTGGACACAAGGGCAAAAAGGTAATTTCGGGCCAAAACGGTGTCCGTGTCGGAGCCGTTTTGCACCGAAAAACGTGCAAGAAAACAAGTCTACAAAATATAATAAATTATATGTTTACGCAACCAGAATGTCGATACGAACCCAACGGTATCTCCAGAATTGGATTCCGTTGACCCGATCTCCATTTGGCCCGTTGACCAGAACTTGGAATTCCGGTTTGCACGGAAATGCGTGCCGGAGCCAAGGTTCTCAAAACTTAGCAAACTACCTGTCAACGAGTCCAGAATGACGATACGAACTCAACGGTATCTCCGGAATTGGATTTCGATAAGCCGATCTCAAAATGACCCGTTGACCTGGACATTGGTATCTGACTTGCACCGAAATGCGTGCCCGATCCGATGTCCACCAAAACCTAGCAAATTATATGTCAACGAGTCCAGAATGACGATACGAACTCAACGGTATCTCCAGAATTGGATTCCGATGAGCCGGCGTCAAAAAGTCCCGTTGACCCAGAAAGTGGGACCCGCTTTGCACCGAAATGCGTGCCCGGGCCCACGTTCTCCAAATCTAACAAATTTTATATGAAAACATGCCAGAACGACGCCACAAGTCTAATGGTGGTGTCAGAAATGAAATCTGGAGTCCCGTGTTCAAAAATGGAATTTTACAAGTTGGAAATTATGAATTCGGACGGCCAACTTTGGCGTCGAATTCAACCAATCAAACAAGCTCAAACTGAAATGAAATCTAAAGGGGGCAGGAAGAGGGTTATACCAGCTTCGCACCGGAACTGGTAGCACGCCAAACGGAGCTACGGTGGAGGAGATACAAGCTGACGAAGTTGGCCCCGCGAAACTGTCCAAATTTAATACAATTTAAATGGTCAACTTCGTGGCCGGTTTTCATGTATCAAACGATAAAATCAACGGACGAAAATTGACATGAGCGAAGGTGGATATACCGAGATTGCGACGGAGCAGAGAAATCGCCGATCCAACGGTCGGATCTCTGGGAAAACGCACGTGAAGTTGCTGCGACGGAGCGCCAAAACGGACTCAATCTCGCGCGCGTCACGACGGGATGTCGTGCAAAACGCACGAATCGCCTCGACGGCGCGTCCCGGAGGACGGTGGCCGTCAAAAAGGGGCTCGCCTGAGTTCGCCAAGGGGAGGGGGTCGTCCACGGCGGGGGTCGCCGTGCCACGGCGACGCGACGGCGACGTCCACGCCTCTCGCGCGCGCGCTCTTTCATAACGCAGCTGCTGCTGCTGATTGTTGCTGCTGCTGCAGCTGGTGGCGCGCGGCGGCGCGCTGCCTGGCCGACCATGGCGAGGCGGCGGGAACGGCGAGGTGGCGATGGCCGATGTGGTGGTGGTTGTTGAAGACCAAGGTGATGGTGGTGATGAAATGGAGGAGGAAGAGGAGGAGGAGATGGAGAGGTGGCCGACGTGGTCGGGGCAGGGCGGTCCGGCCAGGGGCGAGGTCGGCCAAGGAGGAGACTGGCTGTCGACAATGGTGGTCGGGGTGGAATGGTGTGGAGGAGCTGGTTGTTGTAGGTTGTTGAAGGTGGTGGCTGCTCTTGAAGGAGGAGGAGGAAGAAGGTGGAGGAGGAGAAAGAGATCGGCCATGCTCGGCCAGGGAAGGTCGAGCTCCGGCCATGGAGCTCGGGTGAGGAGGAGGAAGGAGGTTGGGATGCATGGCTGCTGTTGCATGGTGATGTTTAAAAGAGGGAAGAGGGAAAGATGTGGATAAGTTATTAAAGTGGAGAGAGAAAAAGAGTGGATAAGAGAGAGAGATGAAAAAAGTGCTCTCCACATTTGTTAGGGCCGGCCAAGGCTGAGAGTGTGGGGAAATTTCATGGGAGAAATTGAATGGTGATGATTTGTTTGGGAAAACAAAGGGCTAGGATTAAATTTGTTGGAAAAAGGATCATTCCATGGAATTAAATTCAAGGAAAATTCCCATAAAATAATATAAATAGATAAAAATGAGAAATTAATATTTTTGGGCAAGAAAAATGTGAGGGCATCACGATAGAGAAAATCATGGAGCTGGACTGGGCTCGGTGGAGCCGGATTGGACGAAAATTGGACATCGAGCAAAAATAGAATTAAAATTAGGAAACGATGATCATGAGCAATTAAGTAGCACATGGGGATTCCAATAAATGGGACACAAGTGGCGGACGGGTAGTAGGCTCAATGTGGGCCATGTCCATAATTGGGGCTGACAGATTTTGGTCGACAGGGGACCCACAAATCAAGTTGGAAAGTGAATGTGACGCCGTGGCCTGAAATAAAATCGGGTCACGCGTCGGGAAAGTTGTGCAAATCAAATGGAGCTCAAAATGACATGAATGAGTGGGAAACAAAGGTCATGGGTGACGAGCGTCTCGAGTAGATCATCAATGAGGAGTTGGTTTCAAGGAAATGACTGGTCTGGCGCTCCCAATTTAAATGTCATGGTAACGCGCTGAAAATGATCAAGAAAAAAGTGGGAAAATAAATATCAATCAAATGGTCTAAACCGACCCGAAGTTCAGCGAAGCAGAAAGAGTACAAGAGAACAAGTTTGGATGGGACACCATATACCGTCATGAAGGTAATCGTGTCCACTCCAAAACTCGTGAAGAGGATTTCCAGAATTGAACATCTCTGATACTCCAAATATCAATGGCACGGAAAAGTACACTTAAGGAAAAATAATTCAATAAATTATTTAATGAAACCAATAAATCAGAAAATAAAATAAAATAAAATAAAAAAATCAACCCGAAATTCAGGGTGCTCACATCCTACCCACCTTATAAAAATTTCGTCCTCGAAATTAAAACGTCCATACTCCCTCTAGGTCAAACCCCCAAAATCAAAGTCCCAGATTAAAACCAATCATGTGATCAAAAGGACGACATACAGGGTCATGGCATACGGTGGTAGTAAGTCTCACCTAGGTATACTAGTCATGCTAATCAAAACGGTTATAGGGTATCAAACACACAAGCAATCCAGGGTGCTAAACAAAAGGTTACAGAGACAACAAACCATCAAAACTGTAAGGCAGTCTACCATCCTATATGAAAACTGGTACTCATCAAATAAAATGAAGGTAACTACCAATTATCTGAAAAAGTACTATTCAAGGAAAAATCAAAATCACTAGTTAAGGAATAAAAGTCAATTGCATCGAAATCCAATCACAATATATACAGAGCGTTAAAGAGGGAAAAACTAGCATTATGTGTATGGGGACATGTTCATATGGTTAGATAGTAGACGTGTGTGTACGTGAATACATATGAAATTGTACATGAGAAATTGGGTTCCAAAAATCCGTATTAAGGGTTAATATGCACACAGTCTCAGATTAACAATTTCAAACACAAAACTCAACTAAAAGTTTTTTTTTTTTGAATTGAAACCGCATGTATAACATACATGTGCAGTGATGTAAACATAACAAATAACATAAAAAAAAAATTTATTTAAATTACGAATTTAAACTGAAAAAGCAGAAAACCAGGAATATTAGAGTTTTGACAATTTAACATCAACAACATATTAATGGGTATTTAGACAGGTGGAAAATCAAGTGTAGCATGCATACGTGTCCACTCTATCTATATACTCATATATCCTCATGTCCCAAAAAAAAATTTTATTTTTACGCTAAGACTAACATTTAGATTCCTACCAAAATTGCAAGCAGGTGATTGACGAAATCAAGACAGTTTTATTATTATTATTATTTAATACAAGAATAATAGCAAGAAAGAAATAACGATAAAATCTATTTTGCTTATCTATTTAAAAAAAGGAACCGTTTTGAAATCCAGAGTTAAAATATCAATTCAGATAAAGTCTAGCAAAATCAACGATTCATTGTATTAAGAAGAAACTCATAGCAAGAAGTTACGCAAAGGTTTATAAAAACAGGCAACCTACTCTTAAGTTAAATAATGAGAAGCAACAAAACAAGACAATTAATAATAAAATAAAAATATTTTTTTTTGAAGGACAGAAACAAAGTAGAGAAAACGTATTTTGAAAACATTTAAGGTACAATCTGATAATTATATGCGTCTGTCCAAAATCATGGTACTCTAAATCCTCGTCATACTAGTAAGCAAGGCTACGATAATCACAGAGTCCTTGACTTGGACACACACCTCTAGAATCATGGTATTTAACATTTTCGCGGTGCCGCGCTCTTGGCTGCGAAAACCTTAAATTCCCATACCCGAGAAATAGATCCAAGTCAGACTATATGTCCTCACCATGCTGGCTAATATGACTGTAGAAGACTAGACTCCACAACTTAGATGACCTAGCCCATATAATTTCATCTTGACAAAATTAATTTAAATCAACAACGAACACTCAAAAATCAATTCAAATTCATCAACGAACATCAAAATCCAAAAATGAACAAAAATCCATGAAAATACAAACTCGGAGACAACATCTATCATCAACATTCAAAATTCGACAGTCTTCCATCAAAATTAATAAATACAAACTCAATTCCAACAATAATCCATCAAAATCAAATTCAACAACCGAAAATAAAGATAAAAACAAATCATGGGAAAAAGAGTTTTCAAATCGAAGTTAAATAAGATTCTCCAGGGTCGTCCCGGGAATCTCTCAAGGGGTCCTAATTGTGATTGAGTACCTTCAAAATATATCCTAATCCTACTGCAGGCTGTAGTGGTACTCTAGTTCGAATACCACTACACTTTAGTCTCGACCTGCATGGGCCACCACTAAAAATGTGTCACGACCCGCACCCTAGAATTAGGGTACGAGAACGTAACAACGCCCAGCCTACGCCGCAGTGTCGGCGGTAGAACGCTGTCCTAGGTCTCAATGCATCTAATAGTATAAGACTAACAGTTTATACTCCCCGAATGGGGGTGACATAGCAGATACATACTCAATCACATCTAGGGTAGAGCATAAAGGAAGATAGATAAAACATGAAATTCAAAAGAGGTACAACAGAGAGAAATCTAAGTGTCTAAGATACAAACTCAGAATACATCTCAAAACTCAAATACAGTAATCCATAAAATAATACATCTCCAGACAACTAAGAAAAGCTATCTAAACAACCTCTAATGGTCTCCTCTAGGCTAGCAGGCAATCCCAAGCATCTGTAAAATTTGTCAACGTATCCTGTCAGGAAAATGAGCAAGTACAAAACACCAACAGCAGTTCCATGTGAATTGAGAAATACTATAAGAGACAGTAATAATGAAATACAAGACAAAGAGTAAAGGCGACTTGGGAACCATTCGAAAGCCGAGTTACAACCCTTAAACCAAACAAGGACCGGGGTTGTAACCCTTCTTCCAAATAGAACCTAGTCCCATAATCAAGTACGGTATAAAAGTAGGTAGAGCATATGAGAAATGAATCATAGCAGGGTAAAAGTACAGTAAGTAAAGCTGAAGCTGGAATATAAGACATGACAAATAAAGTAAAAGTGGTTTGAATTATTAGAGTGATATGTGATCGGCTAAAAGGTAGTAATGTCGCGTTATCCACTTGGCTCGGCAATCCGCGGGAAACTCAACGGAGAATCATGCCGCCCAACCTGGATAACTGGGAATGGTATCTGCGACACCCTACGTGGAGTGAGGGTGACGCTAGCAAATATAGTTACAATAGGGTTTGATCACATACCCCTAATAATTCCCCCATTTTCCCCGAATAGTATAAATGGATCTGGTCATGGTACGTCATGACGCGGGATTCCCTAAGAGGGGAGCTAATCCTCTTCTGGAATCGGCGTCAATACAAGTACAAGAATCAAGACCAATCAAGTACCAATATCCCAAGAGATCCAGGAATGACATCTCATGACCGGAATCCGTTAATACTAGTCCGTGAACTATCGTGTCGAGAATCAAGTAAGATACTACGACTGAATCGGATATAGTAGATATCAAGACAATGAAAACTATCAGTGAATGTACTCGCCTGCGGTCCTGAGCTGATAAGTATAGAGGGTCCAACTGAAGCCACAGAGTCCTATTTAAAGCAACACAGGTCACAAAGTGTTCAAGTTATATTAATGAATTTCTACAAGAAATCTATATTATTCTAGGTTCTTCTAAGTTAAATTAACTCTAGGTCAACTCCGGTCAATAATTTAGTCAAACTAGGTCAAGCGTTGACTCACAGTTGACTTTGGGTCAACTGATCAACTTTGGTCAAACAGGGTCAATCTAGTCTAATTATTGAAAATATAAAGTGTACTTCGTTATTCGTACGTCGAAACTTACGACACGTAAATCGAGATAAGAATATCAATGGTAAGGTTGATAATCTTATTACAGTGATCCACGTGCCCATCTTGTCAATTTTAGCGATGTGAGATCACTGAAATTGACTGAGCTCAGTTTCGTTGTACTAATCTCGAAATACAAACATTATAAGAATTAATTATTAATTAATTATTAGAAAGGTTAAACTCAGAGAAACTATCAACAAACATTGTCGGACGATGAAATGAACATCGCCAACGTGTCCAGAATGGTCAAATTAGCTTGGATAGCCTACCCATCGGTCCAATTTGGATACAAGGGCAAAAAGGTAATTTCGGGCCAAAACGGTGTCCGTGTCGGAGCCGTTTTGCACCGAAAAATGTGCAAGAAAACAAGTCTACAAAATATAACAAATTATATGTTTACGCAACCAGAATGTCGATACGAACCCAACGGTATCTCCAGAATTGGATTCCGTTGACCCGATCTCCATTTGGCCCGTTGACCAGAACTTGGAATTCCGGTTTGCACGGAAATGCGTACCGGAGCCAAGGTTCTCAAAACTTAGCAAACTACCTGTCAACGAGTCCAGAATGACGATACGAACTCAACGGTATCTCCGGAATTGGATTTCGATAAGCCGATCTCAAAATGACCCGTTGACCTGGACATTGGTATCTGACTTGCACCGAAATGCGTGTCCGATCCGATGTCCACCAAAACCTAGCAAATTATATGTCAACGAGTCCAGAATGACGATACGAACTCAACGGTATCTCCAGAATTGGATTCCGATGAGCCGGCGTCAAAAAGTCCCGTTGACCCAGAAAGTGGGACCCGCTTTGCACCGAAATACGTGTCCGGGCCCACGTTCTCCAAATCTAACAAATTTTATATGAAAACATGCCAGAACGACGCCACAAGTCTAATGGTGGTGTTAGAAATGAAATCTGGAGTCCCGTGTTCAAAAATGGAATTTTACAAGTTGGAAATTATGAATTCGGACGGCCAACTTTGGCGTCGAATTCAACCAATCAAACAAGCTCAAACTGAAATGAAATCTAAAGGGGGCAGGAAGAGGGTTATACCAGCTTCGCACCGGAACTGGTAGCACGCCAAACGGAGCTGCGGTGGAGGAGATACAAGCTGACGAAGTTGGCCCCGCGAAATTGTCCAAATTTAATACAATTTAAATGGTCAACTTGGTGGCCGGTTTTCATGTATCAAACGATAAAATCAACGGACGAAAATTGACATGAGCGAAGGTGGATATACCGAGATTGCGACGGAGCGGAGAAATCGCCGATCCAACGGTCGGATCTCTGGGAAAACGCACGCGAAGTTGCTGCGACGGAGCGCCAAAACGGACTCAATCTCGCGCGCGTCACGACGGGATGTCGTGCAAAACGCACGAATCGCCTCGACGGCGCGTCCCGGAGGACGGTGGCCGTCAGAAAGGGGCTCGCCTGAGTTCGCCAAGGGGAGGGGGTCGTCCACGGCGGGGGTCGCCGTGCCACGGCGGCGCGACGGCGACGTCCACGCCTCTCGCGCGCGCGCTCTTTCATAACGCAGCTGCTGCTGCTGATTGTTGCTGCTGCTGCAGCTGGTGGCGCGCGGCGGTGCGCTGCCTGGTCGACCATGGCGAGGCGGCGGGAACGGCGAGGTGGCGATGGCCGATGTGGTGGTGGTTGTTGAAGACCAAGGTGATGGTGGTGATGAAATGGAGGAGGAAGAGGAGGAGGAGATGGAGAGGTGGCCGACGTGGTCGGGGCAGGGCGGTCCGGCCAGGGGCGAGGTCGGCCAAGGAGGAGACTGACTGTCGACAATGGTGGTCGGGGTGGAATGGTGTGGAGGAGCTGGTTGTTGTAGGTTGTTGAAGGTGGTGGCTGCTCTTGAAGGAGGAGGAGGAAGAAGGTGGAGGAGGAGAAAGAGATCGGCCATGCTCGGCCAGGGAAGGTCGAGCTCCGGCCATGGAGCTCGGGTGAGGAGGAGGAAGGAGGTTGGGATGCATGGCTGCTGTTGCATGGTGATGTTTAAAAGAGGGAAGAGGGAAAGATGTGGATAAGTTATTAAAGTGGAGAGAGAAAAAGAGTGGATAAGAGAGAGAGATGAAAAAAGTGCTCTCCACATTTGTTAGGGCCGGCCAAGGCTGAGAGTGTGGGGAAATTTCATGGGAGAAATTGAATGGTGATGATTTGTTTGGGAAAACAAAGGGCTAGGATTAAATTTGTTGGAAAAAGGATCATTCCATGGAATTAAATTCAAGGAAAATTCCCATAAAATAATATAAATAGATAAAAATAAGAAATTAATATTTTTGGGCAAGAAAAATGTGAGGGCATCACGATGGAGAAAATCATGGAGCTGGACTGGGCTCGGTGGAGCCGGATTGGACGAAAATTGGACATCGAGCAAAAATAGAATTAAAATTAGGAAACGATGATCATGAGCAA
The DNA here is from genome assembly GCA_029216955.1 of Iris pallida. NCBI lineage: Eukaryota > Viridiplantae > Streptophyta > Magnoliopsida > Asparagales > Iridaceae > Iris > Iris pallida. Next base: position 23,747,589 of record JANAVB010036019.1, on the reverse strand, counting down.
TTAAGTAGCACATGGGGATTCCAATAAATGGGACACAAGTGGCGGACGGGTAGTAGGCTCAATGTGGGCCATGTCCATAATTGGGGCTGACAGATTTTGGTCGACAGGGGACCCACAAATCAAGTTGGAAAGTGAATGTGACGCCGTGGCCTGAAATAAAATTGGGTCACGCGTCGGGAAAGTTGTGCGAATCAAATGGAGCTCAAAATGACATGAATGAGTGGGAAACAAAGGTCATGGGTGACGAGCGTCTCGAGTAGATCATCAATGAGGAGTTGGTTTCAAGGAAATGACTGGTCTGGCGCTCCCAATTTAAATGTCATGGTAACGCGCTGAAAATGATCAAGAAAAAAGTGGGAAAATAAATATCAATCAAATGGTCTAAACCGACCCGAAGTTCAGCGAAGCAGAAAGAGTACAAGAGAACAAGTTTGGATGGGACACCATATACCGTCATGAAGGTAATCGTGTCCACTCCAAAACTCGTGAAGAGGATTTCCAGAATTGAACATCTCTGATACTCCAAATATCAATGGCACGGAAAAGTACACTTAAGGAAAAATAATTCAATAAATTATTTAATGAAACCAATAAATCAGAAAATAAAATAAAATAAAATAAAAAAATCAACCCGAAATTCAGGGTGCTCACAGGATGGATTTTGGTAATTGGATCACCATCGGCCTTGTGATGGGCCCTGGCTCTTGAATTTGGGAGTCGACTGACTATTGGTTCCGACTTCGCAGCTTGAACGAGAGAGCTAGGCACCTTTTCATGTATTGTTGCGATAAGGGGTGCTGCTTTGCTCGATATACGGGTTTGGAGGTGAACTATCAAGGGTTCTTTGGGCCCTGTGATGGTCTCCAGCTTGGTGGTGATGTACTTCTTGGATTCCTTGTAAAAACAAGCTTCCGAAGAATAACATGGCTCAACTCCTTTAAGGGATCGATGTCGGCAAATTCGGTCTTCACGAAGCCGTGTCTATTGACATACTTGAAGCATTGGCTGAGGATGGACGGCACGATCATTTAGTCATGTATCAATTGGCGTCCTAAGAGGATATTGTAAGGTGTGTCAAACTCTATGACGTAGCAGGTAACTTTCGTCCTCAAGTCACCAATCTGGTACTTCAACCGGATCTTCCCTAGGTGATAGCTTCTTCCTGAGTTAAACTCGTTAATGGTTGTGTTGGTTGCTGCTAGCCGGTGCATAGGTATGCCAAGGTTGGAGCAGGTTTTTCGAGATGATTCTTATTGACGATCCCGGGTCGATATGCATCCGATCCACCGTAATGTTGCCTATGTATCTAGTATAGTACAAGGGGCGATCATGCAAGTTGGTCTTAATCAACATGTCCTGCGAAGTAAATACGATATTGGGTATTGCATCTTTGCTACCACCGTCCTGTAGATCTGCTGGCGGATCTTCCCCTGGAGGCTTGACCTGGGCTAAGTAGGCGTCAGCATTTTGGAGGGCTTCGCTTAATATGACACGAAGATCCTTAAAGAGCCTTAGGAGCTCGTATAGCGACAACTTTGCTGGCGTATTAGCCAATTGTGCTAATATGTCAAAGTTGTAAGGTCTCTCCAGTCCCTGAGATATATCATTGCGGAGAGACCTATCGAAGCGGGTTTCCTTTGTATTAGACTTGTCGGCTAGTGGGGGCTGAGATGGCCTTAGAACATCAGAGGGAGGCAACGTTGCTGGCTGAGGATCTTAAGCTGGACTATCCCGTGCAGGCTGGACTTGTGCTCCAGACCGGATAACAACATCTGCAGCTTCTTCAGCTTCGACTGAAATTGTATGGCAGGATCTAGACTTCCTGCCATTCTTCTTGTTGGGAGGAGATGACACCCCCTGGGTAACTTCGGGCACCAAGTCTGGATGCACCCACATGATCTCTCCTCGTGATGTGGTGAGGAGTACCAATCCCGATGTCTGGCTCCGGACGGATGGAAGATTAGTAACCTCCATCGTTGTCCGGGGGACAGAAATTACCCCGTCTGGAGTGCTTATTGGAGGAAAGTCGCCGAACTGAATAGAGACCATGTTGGCTGCCACGGTAACCTCTTCAAAGTCTATCGACAGAGCTTTGGAGTCTATAAGACTTTGAATGTACCGTATTAATTTGAAACAATCCTGGGTGGCGTGATAGACATAGCGGTAGAAGTGACAGTACTTCAGGTCCTCCATTTTTGCTGCTAGGGGCTCGCGCCTTGGTGGCGGGAGCTGGATCCTACCCCCTTGTAAGAGCATATCGAAGATAGGTTTGACATGACTATCTTCGAATTAGTAGTTGATCTTGGGCCACTAACCTTCCGCCTATTTTTGTTCAGGCTTCTGAGTCGCAACAGTGACCATGGCCTGCTTGCCATTGTTGTCTCGTTTGGTGGTGGTGCCACTGTTGTTGTTACTGGAGGTGGGACCAGGACGTCTGAACTTATCTTCTCCGTCTGGGATGTGTAACCCCAGCTGGCGAGCCTTCTTCAGTTTGTCTCCACATTGGTAGCACTTATGATGAAAGTCGTCCAGCCTCTGAACTGATCGTCTCCCATCTAAAGGCTAATTTTAGGGAGTTGCTTCTTCTGGCAGATTTCAATTAGGGAGCTCTCAGGATTGCCCTAAGGTAATCTCATCGCGGTTTGGCCGAACCGCTCGATATAGTTCCTCGTCAGCTCCCTCTCTCCTTGAACGACGTCTATGATAGATGACATTGTCACGTCATGCCCCACTTCGTAGAACCTCTCCAGAAACATATGCTTGAAGCCATCGAATGAATAGATACAGTTGTCGGAGAGGTTGCGATACCATTCGAACGTAATCCCATCCAATGCTCCGATGAATAGTCGCGTGAGGATGGCATCACTATGTGACAAGTGGTCGGTGGTGACTTCAAAGTAAGTCATGTACCGACTAGCAGAGGTCTTCCCGTCATAAGAATCGATATGGAATGGCTTGTACCGCGGTGGAAAAGGTACATCCCTCCATGCGACTGGATATGGCTACCGTATTCTGAGATCCCGAAAGGAGTCTCGGGCATTGAACATCGCCCGAAGCTCCTGGACTTCCCTTCTGTCCTTCTTGGCTTCGTTTGCAGCTGAAGGAACAGATGGTGCTATGGGATCTTTACCAAAAGGAGGGGCGGTCGTATTGGAGTCCGCATTGACTACGGGTCCCAAGCTTGTTTGTCCGGGCGTCCTCGCTGGTTGAGCTGGCAAGACGGCTTTGATCTCGTCCACCGACTTGACTAAGGACAGGAGCATGGCTTCGAGCGCTTCTAGCCGTTGTCGGTCGGAAGGTGCTTCATGATCGTCGTTATTCATAAAGACTGTCCTTACGTAGGTAGAGGTGGAAGGGATTATGGCAGAGGTACACTCGATACCGTACCCTTGTATAGAGAAATCGTCAAGAAATGTCGGGATATCGTCTTCGTCAGACTCTGAAGGGGGACTACCCCCTATGCAGGAAGTCGTATCTTCTTGGCGAGGGTGGTGGCCCTCCGGGAAATCTGATTCTGTTGTGTAGGTCTCGGGGATCTCTACCCCCTGCGTGTGCTCTTGGTACACTGGGTTGTCATATACATTGAGGGGGTGCTACCCCTAGCTTCATATACTCTCAAGGTGGCTGAAGGTGCAATCCCGAGTGCCAAATGCTTCTTCTTGGATTGAGTGCCTAAATAGACACCCCCTGTCGTTGATGGGAACCCAGCAGATGAGGGTCTCCTAGCAATACTGGATGAGATGGCCCGGCTAGAAGAGCATTTCTTCTTTCCTCCTTTGCCAGGGCGAACCTTTTATGCTGAATTATAGGAGGCAAGAGGAAACTCTTCATCCCCTGGAATTTGCACCTGTCGGACAGGTGCTGGCTGCTGCAGTCGCTGGAAAACTGACTGCTGATCTTCAAGTGCTGTTGATGTGTTGCAACAGCAGTTAATGATGACTTGGGTGCAATGACGCCCCGAGAGGGACTCATTGTATGCTGACTCTGCCGTATTGTGCTTTTGAGTAATCACGTCACGTATATCGGTATCTGCCTTTGCACCAAACTTGTGAATCGGGAATCCCTAGCGCACGAGTGCTTAGGCATCATGTTTGCTCCCTGATCTATGGCTAGTAAGAGCACTTGCTTTGGATCTTTTGAAGAAGACTTTAAAGACCCACCCTATCTGTTTTCCCTGGCGGACTGGATGCGGGTGGTTCTATACAACTTTTTACCAAGAGCCCGTGTAACAGTTAACGGGGCCCGCTGACAGTCAGCAACTTGGACAGTTGACTTGGCTGGTTGAGCCCGCACTGCCCTAGACTTTTTTCACTTAGCGCCCAAAGGCGCATAGTAAAAAGAGTCCAAATTGATATATTCCGCATCCTCGGTGGGCCGTATGGCGTCGGGGCCGCATGAGAGGCGGTCGAACACAAAGCTTCTGACAGGGCTGAATGAGACATCCTATCTGTGGGCAGGATTGGTGGTTGCATGGCCTAACTTCTTGCGGCTAAAGCTGGTTCCGCATGGATCAACTTTCTGCGGCGAGAGTTGGCTGCCGCATGAGTTGTCTGCCTGCGGCTAGAGTTAGTCGTCGCATGGGAAAACTGTTTATCTCCTCTTTGTGGCCTCCTCTTTGTCCGCATGGAGTTCCCTTGTGTCCCCAAAAACTGGGCATCGTATTATTTTCCTCTGCTGGATTTGGGGACAGTGGGGTCCTCTTAGGTTGGTAACAGATCCACAAGAGAGTTCTGGTCACCGTCTTGGGTTGCAGAAGGAGCTTCTTCGAGAACTTGGTCGGGGGCAACAGTTTTGCACACCGACGCCTTGCGAGTCATCTACGGGTCGGCTCGCTTATGAGACGGACTGGCGCTCCCTTTAGAGAGCAATTCTTCGAAGGCTTGTTGGTCGAAGCAGACCACAAGCATCTATTGTGTACAGCCGAGCTTGGACACGTCAGATTGCGTCAGCAACTACTGATCGGAAGAGAAGGATGTCCCCAGCAGAGTCGCCATCGTATTTGTCATAAAAATCAATAACAGGTATTACAGAACACTGGAATTGATTGCAAACTCGCTTGTACAAAGAATAGCCTAGAAAGAAAGCATAGAAAATAATCTAAGTACAATTGTTTAGTTTTGATTCTGGGGGGTGACTGTGGAGGCTCGGGAAAGTGCTATAAACTCTGCCTTACTCCGTAGACTATCTGATGCAGTCTCTAGCTCGTGAATATATTGCTTTTCTCTTGAAGGTTGCCAGCCTTTGCAGGGGAGTAGCACCCTGATATTTACAATAGTATAGATTTTGAGCCACATGGTCGGCTTGCGACCACGTGGCTGATTGGCACGCGAAGACTCGTTCTCAGGCTGCCATATGTCAATTTGTTAGGATTTTGTTGCAGCAAATCTGGGTGGTTAAGGAATCGATCAAATTGCCACGTGTCCCGTTACGTATGGTGTTCTCAGTCTGTGATCTTGTTGGGTTACATGAGACTCATGCGGCTCGGATCACTGTTACATGGAGTTTGGAAACTCTAGGGCCGTATAAGCTGGGCCGCTTAAAGTTCATGCGGCTTGGATGACGCTCTTTTGGCAGCATGGAGGCGTACGAACCCTGCTTTTGGGCGACGTCTCTACGTCTTATATTTCTTGTCAAGGTGTCAGAACTGTCATATTTTTGCCAGTACTTGTCAGCTTTATCAGTCGAATTGCTCCTCCTTGGTCGCATATTTTCTTTCCTCAGCTATTTGTCGATGGGCCGTATAAGCTGTGAACAGTTATGCGACTGTCTTAATGTGGGCCTGTTTGGCCCGAAGTATCTATGCGGCAATTTGTAATCCGCATGAACTTCATATTTTTTATGTTTCTGCAACTAGTATGCAGACTCCATCAGAAATAGGAAGTAAAACGACTACCTCGATCCGAGACAATGCTCACCGGAACTCCATGAAGTCTGACAATCTCACGCACGTACATCTCTGCTAGCTTCTCCGTAGACAAACCCACTTTGAATGGCAAGAAATGGGCTGATTTGGTCAACCTGTCTACGATGACCCAAATTCCGTCTTTTTCTCCGGGTGTACATGGCAATCTAGAAACAAAGTCTATTGTAATATTCGCCTACTTCCACTCCGGAATGGGCAATGGCTGTAACAGTCCTCCTGGCCTCTATCTCTCTGTCTTAACCTGCTGACAGATGAACATCTGGCTTTGAAGCGGGCTACTACCCGCTTTATCCTATACCAGCAAACATGCTCCTTCAGATCCCTATACATCTTGTTGGCACCTGGATGCATAAAGTACTGAGAACGGTGGGCCTCCTGCATAACCTGCTTCCGAAGGTCTCTACTAGGCACACACAGTCTAGAACCGTGCCTCAATGTACCATCCTCTGTAATGACAAACTCATCCGCAAGTCCCACTCGAACCTGCTCTCGGATACACCACATAGCAACATCATCGAACTGAGTCGACTTGATCCTCACCATCAAGTCCGACTGAATCTGCAGTCCCCACATCTGCATGTCAACTTCCGACACTATCAACTCGATCCTAGGCTCACCCGATCTACTAACAAGTGACGATCCATCGTCAAACACAAAGCTACCGGATACCTACTCAAGGAAACGAGAACCACATTAGCCTTCCTTGGATGATACTGCAAAGAAATGTCGAAGTCCTTCTCCAACTCCAACCATCTCCTATACCTCATGTTGAGCTCCTTCTGTGTAAACACATACTTCAAGCTCTTATGGTCTATGAAGATCTTTACACGCTCTTCGTATAGATAATGCTTCCACAACTTAAGAGCAAAGATAACTGCCGCCAACTCCATGTCATGGGTAGGGTATTCCTAGTCATGCAGACGTAATTGCCTGGATGCATAGGCAATCACCTTCCCGTGCTGCTGCAAGAAAGAACCCAGACCCTTCCCTGAGGTTTCACTATAGATAGTGAACCTGCCTAATCCTGATGGCAATGTCAGAATCGGGGCTGTCGTAAGCCGCTTCTTCAACTCATCAAAAGCGACCTTACACTCCTCTGACCAGATAAACTCTGCGTCCTTCCGGGTCAACATAGTCAACAGCTCTGTGACCCCGAAGAAATCTTGAACGAACCTCCTGTAGTAGTCTGTCAATCCTAAGAAACTCCTGATCTCTGCAACTGAACTCGGAGCAGTCCATGCCTCAACTGCTCTGATCTTCTTTGGGACGACTGAGATCCCATCCCAGGTCACAACATAACCTAGGAAATCAACTCGATCCAGGATGAACTCACACTTCGAGAGCTTGCCATAAAGATGCTCCTTCCTGAGAGTCTCCAGAACTACTCTTAAGTGCTCCTCGTGCTCCTCTGGGGTCTTCGAGTACACCAAGATGTCGTCGATGAACCACACCACGAATTTATCTAAGTGCTAGTGGAATACCTTGTTCATCAGGTTCATGAACACCGCCGGGGCGTTTGTCAACCAAATGGCATCATCATGAACTCAAACTGGCCATACCGTGTCCTGAATGCTGTCTTCGAAATGTCTTCCTTCTTCACCTTCACTTGATGGTAGCCTGACCTCAGATCAATTTTGGAAAATACCTTCGCTTCGTTCATCTAATCGAACAGATCATCGATCCTTGGCAGTAGGTACTTGTTCTTGATCGTGTGGTTGTTGAGAGCCCTGTAGTCGATACACATCTGTACCGACCCAACCTTCTTCGGCACAAAGAGTACCGGTGCACCCTAAGGTGAAGAACTCGATCGGATGAAACCTTTGTCCTGTAACTCATCTACCTGCTTCTTCAACTCCACAAGCTCGCTGTTGTTCACTCTATAGATATGCTGAGATATCGGCTCTGCGCTAGGTACCAAATCTATAGAGAACTACACATCTCTGTCCGGAGGTAACCCTGGCAACTCCTCCAAAAATATATCCATGAACTCAGCTATCAGTGGATTTGGCACGCTCTGCTCCTCTACTGAAACTCTGCAGAAAACTCCGCAGCCCCGCTCTGCCTCCCGTCTGGTGAACTAAAGCTCTGGCTCTCCTAGCACTCTGAAAGGAACTCTATAACCGCAATAATCTATACTGGCATGGTGCTTGCTCAACCAATCCATCCATAGTACAATGTCGTAGTTCGGTAATGGCATTACGAGAAGATTCACATCTAGTTCTCGGCCTCCCAATACTACTCTCCGATCCTTGTAAATATCTTTGACGCGGAACATACCACCTCCAGTCGTGATCTTACAAGTCCTAGGCAACGATTCAGAAGAAAGATGGTGTCTAATAGCAAATGATACAAACACAAAGATATAGGAAGCCCCCGAATCAAACAAAGCGAATACAGGAAAAGAGTCGAGAGAAATAGAACTTGCAATCAGATCTCCTACTGCATCTGCATCCTCAGCTGACATGGCAAAAGCTCGCTCCTGCTGACCTCTTCTGGTCTGCTATTGGTGTTGAATAAACTTCTGCTCCTGAGTCTGCAATGGTCCCTTCTGTAAACATACCGGAGCCTTGGCTCCTACTTCCTGAGTTGTACGTCACGAAGACATAGGATAGTCCCTCAGCTGGTGCTCCATTGAACAACAAAGTAGGCACTTGCCTAGCCTCTTCCTATGGTCGTTCTATCCATGCCCTGGCTTCTTGCAGAAGGTGCAACTGATGACTTGTTGCTGTCTAGGTGCCTGCTGTATCTGTCTCTGCCGAAAAGACACACGTCCCTGACTCTGGAACTGCTATTGTTGGAATGACTTCTGCTGATGCTGATGCTGAAAATGGGGCATATTGGCCGGGCCTCCACTATCGTCGACTCCATGTGAATCACGACCTCTCTTCAGCTTCCGTTTGAGGTCATCCTCCACTGCCATAGCTCCCGACAGAATCTCCTCAAAGGTAGCATTTCTTCACTCTTGGTCAAGGACTTGACTTCCTTGACCAAGCCCTTCCTGAATCTCCTGGTATTTACCGTCTCGCTAAGACCCTCAACGAATCTGCCCAGGCGACAGAACTTTTCGGTATACTCCTCTACTGTCTGGTTCCCCTGAACCAGATTCTCGAACTGCATCTCTAAGGTGCCAAGTGTTGTTTCAGGGAAGAACTTCTCCTTGAAGAGCTTCTTGAAAGCCTCCCATGTCTGCCCCTCTGTACCAACCCTAGGTCGGTCTGGTACCATGTGCGGGCAAGGTCATGCATCTGGCTGCCCGCTGCCTCTATCTGAATTCTAGCTGGTATCTCCGCGAGGCGAAAGATCTCCTCTATATCCTCGATCTATTCGTCGGCATATAGGATACCCTCAGTACCCTCAAAGTCTCGTGGTCGTATTTTCTGAAAGTCCTAAATGCCCGGGATCCTCGACTGGTACGGCTGTATCTGTCCTTCATGCGGCTGGGTAGTCACCTTCTCTACTGCTACCATAGCTAGCTGATGGGCATTATCAATGCACTGCCTCATATCCTCCAACTGGCACAGCTGAGCCTCCATCACCTGCTGGAAGAAGAAAAAGAATTACGCCATATAAACTGTCCCATGAGGCGGTAGCGGTAGCATCATCTGAATCGGTAGAGGAGCACCCCCAAAAGCTGCAGACGCTCCCACTTGAGCAGGAACGAGATGTGATGCGGTCCCAGGGTCCTGCTGAATCGGGCGATAAGTGGCAGACCTCTCAGTGGTATCCCTTAGGCCAGAGTGATGCGATCGTGTCTCTACCATCCTGAAGACAGATCAAACAAGGAATCAATTACTTAGAAGGAAGCGATATAATCAAAGGAGGACATTTATTTCAAAAGAAGGCAATTTACAGCAAGAATTAGATAAGAATTTTTCCTAATTTGATTGAGTACCTTAAACTTATACATATATCCTAGTGCAGGCTGTAGTGATACTCTAGTTCGAGTACTACTACAAAATTACACTAGTTGCGACTCTCGACCTACATAGGCTACCATTAAAAACGTGTCACGACCCGTACCCAGTGTAAGGGCACGAGTAGTGGGTACATCTAGCCTACGCCGCAGTGTCGACGGTAGAATGCTGTCCTAGGTCACAACATGTAACAATGTATGACTGTACTTGTACAATGATACTCTCCAAAAGGAGGACAACATAAAAGGTACAACTCAATCATAGAATCTAAGATGGAATAAAGGAATAAAAGATGGATAAAATCTCAACAGAGAACTACAACTGAAAGTTAATAAGTTTGGATGTTTAAACAACATCAAAATCCAAATAACTGAAGTACATCTCAAAGACAAAGATCTAAACAAAGAAACAAGTCTAGAAGTGTAAACTAGACAATGGGCAAGTCCTCAGCAACTGTTGGATCCTCCTGAGGGCCAAGTCACCGGTGTCATCTAAGCCAGTGCCATAATATGTAGGGTAGAACTCCTCCTCATCACCTGTAATATTTTTAACAGTCCAATCAGGATGAAAACAAGCACAATACATCTCACGCAGTTCATTTCATGACAGAAAATGTAAAGAATGCTATAAAATAAGATCCATGAAACGCTGTAAGAAATAAACATGAAAGAAAGAGGGAATCTGATAAACAAAAGCTATCCATATATAATAATTGAAAACTGTAAGTGACGATGTGATTTAGAGTATAAGATATTTATGTGAATGGCTTAAGTTTATACATGATTACACTACAGAGTTTATAAATGATTACACTACTTTGGAATTGTGCATATGACTACTTCTACTCCCCAGTACCATAATCAATACACAAGGATCTAGACAGGTTATGTTATTGTAAATGAAAGTTTATACATGAAGCTCATGAGAGTACATGAGAGCACATGAGTGTACATGAATAATAAGAGGCCATGAAATATATGATGTTCATGAAAATCACATCACATGATGTATTCGGTGCACCCGAAAGGGATAACATCTCATGTAAAGATCCATATAGTACTAATCCGTGATAACATCATGTCAGCATCAAGTAAATTAGTTTATAACAAGAATATAATTCCTAGCAAGTATGAAACGGTCAGAGAATGTACTCGCCTGATATCCTGACTTTCTGATGAGAATACGAGTCCGAACTGGAGTATCTGAGTCCTATTTAAGGCAACTATAGGCTACAAAGTGTCTAATATGAAATAAAAGTAATCTACAATGCATGCTATATGATTCTAAGTCATTCTAGGTCAAAGTTACCTCTTTGTCAACCATTCTAGTCAAACTAGGTCAAAGTCAACCCTTGGCAACTCTGGTCAACCATTTTCGTCAAACTAGGTCAAACCTAAGTCAACTAGTCAATTAGTCTAAGTTTAGGTCAAACTTAAGTTATCTAACCATTTCATTCCCGTTTGAGTCGAGTTGGATCAAGTTTGACCAAAAGTTGACTTTTGTCAACTTGCTCGTCAACTTGGCCAAGTTTGGTCCATTGGGTCAATCCTAAACTGACTCACTAAACCATAGGCTATATCTTATAGCAAAATCACATATATACATATATATACTCATTCATTCAATACATAATATATATATATATATATATATATATATATATATATAAATATATATATATATATATATGTATATATATATATATACAGAAAATATATATATATAAAAAAAATATATATATATATATATATAGAAAATATATATATATATATATTAATTTTTTTTATAGAAAATATATATATATATATATATATATATATATATATATATATATATATATATATATATATATATATATTTCTTTTTTATATATATATATATTTATATATACACACACACACACACACATACATACAAACATACACATGTACATAGGTATGTAAAGAAAGGGGGTGAGAGTGTGTGCGAGAGATAAGTATGGCTGCTGTTAGATTAAAAATCTTAAAATAACTTACATAATACATATAAATACATATACGCTTTATATATATAAGTATCTATCAATGGATATAAAGGATTTATATATATATATATACATATATATATATATATATATATATATATATATATATATATATATATATAACATATGTATATATATAGGCATAGAATGAAAGGAGGGTCTTTGGTGTGTGTGTTTGCTGTGTAGTAGGGGCTGCCCTAAACCAATACACAACTCATCTGAACCAATATTCCCTAAAAATATATAAGCCTATATATCTATATATACTAACACTGTACATAATATAGATATCTATATACAATGAAACTATATATACATATAAATTTATATACCATGAATGTAACCATAGTTTAACTACAAAATCAAAATCAGAAATATCACCAAACCTAACTCTAAAATTAATAAATATGAGTTTAACTCATATTTATACATACAATATATATATAAATATATAAATATATATATATATATATATATATATATATATATATACATATATATATAGAAATATATATATATATAGAAAAAAAATATATATATATATATATAGAAATATATATATATATATATATTTTATATATATATATATATATATATATATATATATATATATATATATATATATATATATATATATATATTTTTCTATATATCAATTTAACAATACATATAGAAATACAAAGAAAAAAAAAATATATATATAAATACAAAGAAAGCTATAACATATAGATTATAATCATTTGAATGTAAACATTAGATCAATATACAAAATCAAACTCATAAAATAATCTAAAACCAATATCAAACCCAAAAATATAAGTTTATATCTCAAAAATATGATTTCCAACCAAAAACTTAATTCAAAATAACCCAACCGAAACCCAAAAATCAACACGACACCCAAAACGTAAAATACACAACTAGAACTCGCAAAACTTGGCAAACACGAAGGTTTATACTTGTGTGACATGCTCCGGTCCTCACAAGGTCGAACCCGTGTCCGTATCGTGTCCAGTCAGTGCGTATCGCACGGGCACGTACGCGCTTGCATGGTATCAGTAGAATCAGTGCAGACGTGATAACTTCGCGAATACTCAACGTAATCTCGTAAAATTTGACAAGCATGTGGGAAAAGGTTGCTCCGTTATGTCCATAAAATTTCATGATAAACCGTGTCATATCCGTCGAGTTATGACACTCAGACTGCAGGGACTGTATGTACGCGCGAACGCGGCCTCGTGGACACGTGTCGACGTCCGTAGCTCGCGACATGAGCCACGTGGTCAAGTCCCAGGGTAGATTAGGTATAGGGCTTCATGTTCGTGCTCCTGGAACGAGTCCTCGTTGCGTCATGTCCGCGAACGAAGGTCGTATCAGCGGCAATTTCTCATGCGCGAGCATGGGTCAGCCGGCCAGTGCGCATTGGATTTCCCCGTGCACCTCAACGAAATGTCGTGAAATTTTAAAAGCACGTGGAAAGAGGTTGCCCCCACATTTCCATGAAATTTCACACAAAATCGTGTCTTGTGCATTAAGAAATTTTAGGAGCACGTGGGCAGGGCATGCACGGGGCTGTGCACAGGCATTGGGCACGCATGTCCATGTCCATTCGGAGACCGAGAACAACCAAAATGAGACCCATCTTCACGAAGGTTGTTTCAAATATACCCCACAACAAATTCGAGAAAACGAAATTGAAAAATATGAACTTTCAATTGTAAGCGGCATTTCGTCGAATACATGTTCCAATAAACCCACACGTGCTCGATACGCCTATAAAACGAATACAAAAACCTACCAAACTTTATGCACAGTTCCGGGGTACCTATATGGATGCATCTACGAAGGAAAATTGGAATTTATAGGTGTTTAGAGGGGTTTACCTATTGAGAGTCAATACCTCAATGAAACGGGCCTCTAAACGCGTCGATGCCGATTTCTTCTGGTCCAACGCCTATGATTCCTTGCTTGCAAATCTCCAGAAAGTTCTTCTCCTTCTAACGATCGCAACGTACTTCATTTGGAAGGATTTTGACGAGAATTAAGAAAAGTGGACTTTTGGAGGAGAAGGAGAATTCTAGGGTTTGAGAAACTTGACGGCTACAAGTTTTTTCACATAAAATAGGGGGGCTGTTGTTTGGCCGACCAAAGGGGTTAGCTAGGGTTAGGTTAGGGTTTAGGCTGGGCCACCATGCAATTAAAACCCATGTGAAGTCCATTAGCAAAAAGGCCAAAAAGCAATAAGTAAAAATAGCCAAAAGTTGATTTAATTGTTTCCTAATATGGACTAAAGATCTAATTTAAAATTTAATTAGCTAAAAAGGATTTTAATCACATTGTTAGTCTTCTAATCAAGGTTGACTAAGGTTAAATGATTTGCGACTACCAAAAATACCAATCAAAGCTACACACCAATCAATTTAATAATAAAAATAATAAAAATAATAAAAAATTCAAATTTTACACAATTACTAAAATACTCCTAATTAAAAAAGTGGGAGTGACAAGATATGATCCAATCGGTTTGTTTAAACCGTCGCTCCTAAGATAAGAACAGAGTTTGGTTCTATAGATAGGAGCAATATCCGATCGGTTTGTTTAAACCGTTGCTCATAAGATAGGAACGGAGTTTCGTTCTGTTGATAGGAGCAATATCCAATCTGTTTATTGTAATTGTTGCCACTAAGGTATAGACAAAATCTGACTCTATGGATTGTAGCAAAACCCACTCGGCTTGATCCGATCAAGGTTATCGAACAATAAGAATACGCGACTTGTCATTTATTCGATTATGTTGATAACCACCCAAGATCTTGATATAAGAGAATCTCAGCATCTGCCACGTGTCAGCTCAGTAGCCGCCCTCACCATGTAGTTACAACAGATTCTCTCATATCTCTATGCGGAGCGCTCCTGCGTGCCCAGAAAATACCTTTGCACATCGCATATGTGCTGAGCTATAAATAGAAGGTGTTGGCCTTCGTTAAAAACGTCGGCATCTTCCTGATTAGCAACCCCGAGCACCACCCTCGAGCATCAAAAAGCCAAAGCAAGTTCAAGATGTCGTCAGATCGTCAATGGAGTAATGGAGGCGCTGCAGTTCTCGATCTCCACCGATACACTTTACTAGAAATCTTTCTACTTAATCCCCCTGTTTATGAGTCCTTTTTGTACTTTTTATACGTTTGAGTACAAAAAGTTCATTCAACTTTTGTGATGGCAAACAAGATGGCGACTCTGCTAGGGACTTTTTCTCTTCTAATGAGAAGGTGGTGACGCAGTCTGACGATAACTTGCTGGGGTCTTCCCAAAAGATGTTGGTCGTACATTTTGACCAGCAAGATTTTGAATACCTCCTCTCTGAAGAGAAGTTGAGCCCTTTGAAGCTGTTCGTAAAAGGTGCACAAGGCTACTGTGACGAGCAGTAAGATGGAAGAAGACACACTCCAAACCTCCTTGAATGGCAAATCCCCGAAGTGGCCTCCATTCGCTACTGTTGTATTGCCTCAGCCAACTTCAGTTGCTGAGAAGTGCAACAAAGCTTATAACTCCTTGGCTGCACGATCGACGAAGGCATAGCGTAGAATGAATGGTGTAGCCACCCACCCATGCAGAAGACGGTTGCGCAAGGTAGAACTTCTCTTTGACATAATTTTATATCCTTCAAGGGAACTTATGTTGGATTCCGAATGCTATGCACCTTCTAGGTATAGCGCGAAGAAATCTAAGGCAGCACGCGTCTTGTGCGATCAATGTTTTATGCCAACATCCATGTTGGATTCTAAGTGTCATGTACCATCTAGGGATGACACGAAGAAATCTAAGACAGCAAACGCCCTGTGCGACCAAAGTGCTACGTCGACCACTCAGTTGGACACTGAATACTGTACACCTTCTAGTGGTACTAGAAAGAAGTCCAAGACAGCACGTGCCCTGTATGATCAACATGATATGCCAATAGCTTACCAAAGGCCCACGCTTGCAGTCATGCTCGCAGCCGACAAAAAGCTGTACAAAACTGGTTCGAGTGCTTCGAAGCCACGACCAGTAAAACCTGCTGTCACTTAAGCGCTCATACGTATG
Source organism: Iris pallida (assembly GCA_029216955.1). Classification (NCBI taxonomy): domain Eukaryota; kingdom Viridiplantae; phylum Streptophyta; class Magnoliopsida; order Asparagales; family Iridaceae; genus Iris; species Iris pallida. Next base: position 23,731,646 of record JANAVB010036019.1, on the reverse strand, counting down.
ATTCAGGCCTGGGGGTACAAATTATAGGAACAGACTCATGTGAGCAGCTTTGCTGTGGAAATGAAGTGAGTCTGTCATACCAGCAACCTTCTAATTATGACCTAAGCGTATCTTACGCACAGAAATTGAGAAGTAGAAAGCTATCTTTACGTCCATGTTCATGCGTGCAGCTTTCTTGCATGCACGAAAGTAGTACAAAAGTGGAGGCCAATGATCTACGTAAAGTAATTTTTAACAAAATTAAGACAAGGGAGGATACTGCTAGATATAACGTGCCTGGCCTAAGGTACATATGTGCCAAGATCACCATCAACTGTTGCTACTACCAAACAGCAGCATCGCCACCGAAGAGACGCTATGCCTTTCAAAGAAAGTGACCTTTGGTGACTATACATTGTAGACTCGACAAAGGATCGTCGATTGAAGAAGAAGATGAACACCTCATTGGTCATGCAATATGGCATGGGGTTCCCCATCTCTCAAGAAGCTTCCCAAGAACCCTCCCGCCTCGGCCAACAAATTCAAAAGTCGGCTTGGAGGCAACAGACCAGCGGCGTCCAACCCGGGTGTATTCCAACACACCCGTACTAAAGTCAAACTCTTGTCGCAGGCTGAGGGTAGCCAACCCTCCCCCCCACCATCCATGACAACCCCTCGTTCCAACCTGAGTAAAGATTGTATGGAACAGACACCGATGCCTCCGTAGGCACAAGCAACCAACAGGCTGGGGGTAGCAATTACAATATGTCAGAGGACGATCATAATCTACCTATCTACCCTTAGGATGACGAGACTCTGGCATCTGAACCATGAAGTGACAGATCTACCGTCCCCTCTATTTATTTGCACCTTATGTCCATTTTCATGGCCGAAGGTGATAATATAGAAAATAACAAGGGGTCCAGTCATCAAAGATGAATAGAGGCTCTAGAGACAGGCCTGAATATGTTGAATAAGAATATGCAGGCCTTGACTTCTATAGTCCTGGAGATCAAGGACAAATTGACATCCAACACTTTTGCTCTAGTCAATCAAGACCCAAGAACGAATGGGGAATCCAATGAACTTCCTCCTACACGAAGTCCCGTCATAAACCAAAACATGCCATAGTCATCGTCAGCGACTGGGCCCATAATGTCAAATGACATGCAGCAGGCTCTAAAGGAGTTATTTGCTCCCTTTGACACCAGAGAAAAGCAAGTGTCACTCCGAAAGATGGGGGTTCGGCAGCCACATCCTGTCGAATGAGATAATATGATATATCCAACCAAGTACAAGCCACAGACGTTTGTGCCAATCAATACGAAGGAGTCTCCTCGTCGATACCTGAGGTACTTCGCCTCAGTAACTGGGCATCTTCCGAAAGACTATGCGGTGCTCATGAACATATTCGTAGGGGCATTGCAGGGAGTAGCCTACGAATAGTTTTGTAGTCTCCCCGATAACTGCATCTCGTCATTCGACGATTTGAACCGTCTCTTCCTTACTTGATTCTACAATGGAGGAATAGACATGACTTTGTCTACTCTCATGGATATTGTCTAGATGGGGAAAGAGCCTGTACGCGCTTATATCGAGCATTTCTATCAGACAGCTTTGAGGTTACTACCTGGTGTACCTGAACCCATGCTCATGGAATCGTGCAGTAAAAACATGCTCCCCGCATTCAAGTTGTGGCACAGTGCTTCGTTCGTTGAGTGGACACCTTTCATCACCGAGGCGGATGTTGCTGAAAGAAAGGCTCGGGACGCGCAACTGCTGGGATTGAGTTTTCCCTCATTCGTAGATAAAAGGAAGCGTTCATCTAGCAATAACCCCGTCCCCAAGGACGGTAAAGGGAAGCAAGCCATGACCGTCAACATCTCTAAAGGTTCAACGTCAAAGAATCAGAAACTGGTAGAAGTGCCAAAGCTGAAGGAAACCTACTCCTTTAACGACGCAGACACGCTAGAACTCTTCAACATGTAGATGAAATATGGCAGGCTCCAACTTTGGCCTCCTAAGCATCCTGATGAAGTGGGAAAGATGGATAATCAAAAGTACAGCCACTATCACCAGTATGTTCACCATTCAATACGCGACTGCTTCATATTTAAGAGGTAGATCCAGTGCCTTATTGATGCCATAGTCATCTCACTCGACTACGAAGAAAAGACTGTTACTGCCAACATGGTCACCTTCCAGTTCAAAAGTTTTTCGAAAACAGAGACTCAAGACGGCGTTGTCTCCATCCCAGGAGCAACAGTGGAAGTAGTCAACCTTCCACCGGCCCGTAATAATGCTCAAAGCCTCATCCCACTTACGACGCCCCAAAGTAAAGTTATCTGGGTCCATCATGATCATGCCCCCGACATGATGCAGACTATGACACAATCTGTCAAAGGAAAGAAAGTTAAGTCGTGTTGTACGATTTCTACCTCGACTGATGATACTTTGGTTACCACTCGCTCAGCGCACCAGCAAGAGGACCACCAAGCTTTGGAGGAAGATGTACATCCACCTGCTGCCCCCACTACACCCGATGCATCGGAAGTAGGTCTGTCTCAAACCTCTGCAGCAGATAAGCAGATGCAGGAAGAGGTTGTCTTTGACAAACCTCTAAGGAAAGACTCGACAGTAAGGCCGATCAAGCCCTATAACTTTGACATATTGGCACAGCTTGCCAATACTCCAGCCAGGCTGTCGCTCTTCGAACTCCTCCGTCTTTCCAAAGAGACTCGAGACGCCCTTAGTGAGGCTCTGCAGAATGCCAATTCCTTCATCAACTAGGTGCAACCGCCAAAGAAAGACCCCGCTACATGCCTATATTGCAATAGCATGGTTGAGGTGCATCCTAACATTACCTTCAGTCAGCATGACATGTTACTAAAGAACAATCGACACAATAGACCCCTGTACTACACGGGATATGTCAGTACCATTAAGGTCGATCGCATCCACATCGACCATGACTCTTCTCCAGCATAATCCCTCAGAGTTTACTCCAAACTTTGGTGATACCGATACATCGACTGACCGCATCGAATACTACAATCCGCAATTACAATTTTTGAAAGAGTGAAACCTTGGGCAAAATTCCCCTGAAATGCTAGATAGGCGATCTCCAAAAATATGTGACTTGTTATGTCATTGAGGCAGACATAAACTACAACTTGTTGTTGGGACGACCGTGGATCCATGAATACATGATTATACCCTCCACCCTCCATCAATGCATGAAGTATGTGGCCAGCGACGGGAATATCAAGACTAAGTTCGCTGACATCGACCCATTCCGAGGTCTCAAAGCATACTTTACTGTACTGACGTTGATGTGTATATGTCAGTCCCTTGGGATGACGGTAATGATGCCGACGATGAGGCAGAAACTACATTAGAAAGCTCATCGGTTGTTGAGGAACCATTGAAGGTTCGATTAAGAGGAAGACCTCTACAGACACCAACACCTCTTGTCATCAAACTTCGAGGGAAAGCACATGCTTACTCATCCCCGATGACGTCAACTTCTAGCCAGGAGCCCATTCGAATAAAACTCTACCGAAGAGGCCCGAAAGCAACCTCGAAGTCTCGAGAATCCTCGGTTACAGCAACCTTGGTAGTAAAGCTGAAGCGAAGACCAATTCCACCTTCTCCCATGGTAGCCCCGGTTCTTACTGATGAGGAGTTAGGGGACTACATATGTGCCAATTCTGAGAAAAATTCTCTAGATGATGTAATTCCTCGGGATAAAATTTCGTATTTCATTAATAGAAAGTTGTCTTTGAATTACTCTTGTGCCCATTGGAACACCTTGTATTTCTTAGACAATGCTCTGTATATGTTACAAACCCAATTGACAACTGTCAATCTGACAAGCCGAGTTGTCTCTTCCTAAGATGCTTACTTTTTGGTTCCAGCAAGGAAGAAAGATAAGGAACCCATCCTATTCAGTCGAGTAGAACATCCTCAGAGACTTACTTCCACAGAATCGGAGCCCGACAATGACAAGATGCATCTTTACTGTTACATTGATGAAGCCAAACACCTTATCTAGAAGATGGGTTATGACATGAAAAGGGACATAGGATTGAACTATGTCAAAGGTTGACGCCTCCCATTGCGACTTCGTGCTCCAAAGGGAAAAATTCCAAAATTACTTCCAGTCGCCGATGGTTGGGTTATGTTACACCCACAACAACTTTGGAGAGCTTCGAGACGGAGGTCATGATGCATTCTCACTTCTCCGATTCCTCAACCTAGGACTCTGACACCAGCATCGATCAAGCTTTCAAGAAGATACTTTCCGTTAATATGGTCTCTGCAGATCCCCTAGACGAGGACAAAGACCAGATAATCGAATTCTTGAAGGATGAACCTTGGGCTTAGCGCCTAGGATCCTAATGGGAGTGGTATTTCAAACAGAAAGAACCTCCCACCGAAGACGAAGTCGTTCAAGTCAAACCAGGAGATGAGGCTTCCCCTAAACCCATCTTTATTAGCAAAAGCTTGACTCGAGAAGATAGAGAATCTCTGATACAGCTTATCCGAGAGTGCATCGATGTCTTTTCAGGTTTAGACCCGCAAGTCATGATGTACTGCCTCAACATCCTTGTTTGCAAAAACAAAAATTTGTTTTATTCCAAACTTGTAAAAGAGAACAAAGTACAATGAATTCTGGGGAAGTACAACTTTAGGAATCTGATCAGAAGACGATCACTTATCCCTTGGACTATGTGAACTTGAAGACTGTAGCCTCTGGAGAATGTAACAGTAATTTTGTAAGAGTTCTTGATCTCCCTTGATGATTATTGGAAACTCTATTTATAGAGTTCAGGAAATAACTGTTTTAGCAGTTATTCTGATGTGCGCGAGGCTGGATTGTGCCATACTGGATTGTGCCAACCTTCTGTTGTGCCAACTTCCATTCAGTTGTCAATCGTGTACTAACTATATTTAGACGCGTGGTATCGTATGATTAAGATGCACGTGGTCGTGTACATGATAGTAGACACACCTTGAGAGATTAGTGGCATATGTGCCACATCATCCTGCTTTAGAATGTAAGTTGTCTTAACTTTATCAGGTTACGCAAGCTTCAGTCAACAAGTCAACCTGCGCTTGATTTGACCTGCGCCTACACACGTGGCAGCTTCTGAGTAAAAGTCGTTCAGGTAGCGCCCAGGCGCAACTAAGGATTTTGTTTAGATTGCGCCTGGGTGCAACTCATAAAATGTACAGGACAGCTGTCCACCAACTTTTCCTTGAGCGGCACACTTCACGGCATTCAAAGAGATTTTCCTCGTTCTTTGTTGTGTCAGTCGTCAGTATGGTCAGGTAATGATAACCATTAAGTGTCAGATGCCACGTAGGCTTTGGCGCAAAAAGATTGGCCGCAGTCTGATATCAGGCACAATCTGATCAGTGGCGCAGTCTGCTTCATATCAGTGGTGCAAGTTGACTTTTAGGGCGTAACTTGATCACTGATCAGTATATTGAAGGCGCAACTTGATTTTTAGGCACTACAAGACCCCTTTCAATGTTTTCAAAACTTAAAGACATTGTAAAGTTTTGGAATACTTTGAATTTAAAAAAGTTTTGACTAAGTCAGGTTGTGCCGATCAATGCTCGGTCATCATGATTAAATACCTTTCTTGAAAATATTCAATCTTCTCTTCGTCTTCCGCAGTTTTATTAATTTCTTTCAGTTTCCCATAAAGAATACGAAGAGTCAATTGGTTGAGATATATATATGTAGTTGATATCCGTACTTTGGTCTTCACTTTTGTTCTTCAATGGCTCCCAAAAAGAAAGAGATAGAGACCAATGCTGACATCACCACCAAGTCTCCTGAAGCGAGACAGGATATTGTGCCTACAACCTTTTTGTTGGAGGCTGACCTAGCTTTGAGGGCAGTGAATTTTCTGGACTGTTTTGGTTTAACTCGTCAGTCTTCAATCGTTCGAGTGGTAGATCATCCTCTGAGGAGCACGCCAATTCAGAAGGATTTCTCAACCTGATGCGTCGCTCGGGGATCTGTACCCTGCAAGAGTTGGACGCCGCCCTTCGTCAGACTGATGAAGGCAAGGACAAAAAATAATATTCTTTTTTAATGAGAACAACTTTTGTTATTTTGCTCCCATGTCCTTGGTTGTAGGGGTCCAACCATCTTTACGCAATGAAACCTAGAATTTCTGATTTTGTGTGGCTGTGATTTTGAATAGTGCTCATGGACATATTCTTTTAACCAATTTTTTGTTTTACCGTTTCTTCTGAAGAACACGTGGCAATCGTTGCACGGTTGTAGATGCCCATTTTTAGTTATTTCAAAATAGGATCCTAAAATGATGCATCCATCTTCTCTTTAATCTCTTTAAAAAGGACATCCAGAAAGAATCATTCATATTCTCTCAAGCAAATGTTTTTCTACAAGGATTCGCTTGTGCTAGTTCATCCTGACACTATTTGCTTGCATGTTGTGTCTTCAAAAACTAGTAAGTCTGCACTAGCTATTTCTGAAAATAGGCGCACACTATGGTCCAAATGTTTAGCTCTGACTAGAGGCGCTTATTGTTGTCATAAGCCTGTTTGATCAGTATTCAATACTGATATGTGCCTGCTTATAGGCGCAATACAGATGTGCGCCTGTTTGTAGGCACATACGGCTGATGTGCGCCTATTTGTAGGCGCATACTGATGTGCGCCAGTTTGTAGGCACATTGCTGATGTATGCCATTTTGTAGGCGCATACTGATGTACGCCAGTTTGTAGGCGCATTGCTGATGTGCGCCAGTTTGTAGGTGCCATGCTGTTGATAAATTCTGTTAACTTCTCATATTTTATTGATATTTTTAGGTATTTGGTTAGCAAGCTTCTTCAGAACTGGTATTGGTGATTTGGATGTTGCAGAGAATGTTCTTTTGACACCCACATAAGGTAGCTCATATGGTTCTGACACTCAAATCAGACAGCTCAGGACTCTTCATGTTAAGAAGGGTCTTCCTTAGATGGTAGGAAGAGCCTTTATACATGAGAGTTGGATGGTGGAGAGACAGAATTAGGAATCAGATCAGAAGGGTGATCTCGTTCCTAGTTCCCTTGGCGGGCTGTCTCCTTCCACCAGTTGTATTGACAGCAGCTCATCTTTGGGCTGCTGCACTCTGTGGTTCTCCTCTCGTCTTTCTGAGAGAGAAGACGAGAGTTGATTCCATTGTCAAGCTCGTTGCTTCGGGTCGAGACAATAAGGAATTGCCACCAACAAATAAGAAGATCCAAAGATGTAATAGATCTTCATTATTGATGGAAAGATCCAAAGATGTAATAGACCTTCATTTAGAATGAAAATCCGAGATGTAATAGATTTTCATTAAGATGTTTCTATATTTTTAAAGAAGGAATAAAGAATAATTTTCTCTTCTTTACGATTTGATTTTGATGTGGTGGTAAGAAACATAGAATCAAGGAAAAATGTGGATGACAAGTTGCTGATATAATACAGAATTTCAAACGTATAGAGAATGTGAACTTTTATGAGAAAAAGTGAACGGCCACTTCAATTTTTGAGATAAGGACACCGAAAATGAATGAACAGTCACATCGGGTAATGACCGAACAGTTATCAATAAACGAACAATTGAGTTTATTTCGAAAAGTCGCATCAGTTTTCGAGTTTGACTATCTCGCTGTTTTGTCTATAATAGAACAAAAACTTTCGTAGATATCACCAATCTCTTTTTCTTCTGTAAAAAAAAATATCTTCCAAAGTTTTGCTCATCCCGAAGCTTGAAAGAAAAACTGAGACACCACCTGCCGAGCACTCAGTACCTCCTCAGAAAGAAAGGGGGCAAAGGCTCAACTGTTCCTCCTGTGCCAGGACAGGATTTGATCTCCAAATTAGTGGAACCCAGGAAGAATGTCGAAGAAAAAGCATTGAGGATGGCTGCTTGCGAGTTTTTCGTGAGTTCTGGCAATGAGATGCTTGAACGTTTGGCGAACTATGTATTTAATCATGAAGGATCAGGGCCTCCTCCCCGTCCTTAATATTATGTGTTTCAATTCTGCTTTTGAATAACAATGAACCTTTATTTACATTATGTCTCTGGAAATAAAGTACATTTTATCTTTATACATAATATTTCTTGAGAAATATCACATTAATGGGCATCATAGCAACTCTACCATCCATATCTGTTAATTGATAGGCTCCATTAGAAAAGACTTTATTTATCACATATGGTCCTTCCTATTTTGCCTCAAACTTGCATTTGCTCATATGTGTCATAGTCATAAGACGTCTGACTGTAAGAACCTACTCGCCTTCTTGAAATGTTCGCACTCTGACTTTACGATTGAAAGCTTTTGAAATTTGTGCCTGATAATGTTCAATGTGCTATTGAGCTAATAACCTTTTCTCATCGAGCGCTTCTAATTTCTGAAGCCGAAGACGGTCATTATTGTCTGTAGTAAGCTCATTAGCAATGGCGATTCTCAATGATGGAATTTGAATCTCCAAAGGTGGTACCGCATCATATCTATACACCAGTGAAAAAGGTGTACAACCTGTGGGGTTACGGACAGTAGTGCGATATGCCCATAGACATTCTCCAAGATTATCACTCCAATTACGTTTGTCAATAGAGACAAACTTTTTAAGGAGTTTGATAATGGTCTTATTGAATGCTTCAACCAACCCGTTAGCCATAGGATTATAGGCTGTTGAGGCAACATTATTGATTTTGTTGTCATCACAGAACCTATGAAACTTCTGGCTGATGAATTGTGGGCCATTATTATGAATGATTCGGCGAGGGACACCAAATCTATATATCACAGGATGTTTAATGAAGTTGATGACACTACTAGTTTTTACTTCAGCCAAAGGTATAGCTTCCGCCCACTTGGAAAAATAGTCGGTTATAGCTAAAATGAACCGATGCCCTTTAGATGAAGGAGGATTGATAGGGCCAATTATATCAATGCCCCAAGCTTCAAAAGGCCATGAGGCTGCAGTTTGATGAAGAAATTCTAACGATTGGTAAATAAAATCCGCATAAATTTGACATGCACGACATTTTCTTGCATAATCAATAGCATCTGATACAATAGAAGGCCAGTAGTAGCCCATATGTCAGATACGATCCTGTAGTTTAGGACCAGGTTGATGTGCCCCACAAACACCATCATGAGCTTCACGTAATATTTGCTTTGCTTCATCACCAGCGAGACACCTCAAGAGTAATCCATCAAAAGTTCTTCGATACAATGTCTTAGTAGTATGATTATAATAGAATCGAAGCGATCGACGGCAGATACTTGTAGCTTCTTTAGGATCTTCTGGCAATATGTCGTGTACTACAAAATCAATCAAAGGTGTCCTCCAGTCCTTACTAATGACATTGACTTCAGTTAGGTTACTGAATTCAATGTTGTGGTTGTTTCCAACACAAAATAATTCTCTATTAAAGGTAACCACCATTTGTTGTCATTTGACTGGAACTGCCAATACTGCAGCTACGTTAGATAAAGAATTATCTTCTGTATTGCATGCACGACGTACATATTCGATAAAGAATCCTTTGAATGAAGAAGCTATTCTGGTTGCTGCTTCATGGTATAGTACCAGATCTTGATGTTGGACTTCATATATGCCTCTAACTTGATTAACAATCAACTTAGAGTCACCATATACTTCAAGATATTCAATATTCAATTGTTTGGCTAATTGAAGTCCAATGAGCAAAGTAATATATTCTATCACATTGTTGGAGCATGATTCGTCTAAAGAATATGCCCTTTGAATAGTTAATCTATCGGGTGAAACAAGAACAATTCTTACTCCAGCAACGAGAGTACCTCGAGGTCCAATTCTAGAAACTCCATCAAAGAACAACCTCTAAGTATGAAATTCTTCTGAAATCATATTTGATTCCAATGTCTCGTCCGGAATCTCATCATAGAGTTTAGATGTCTCAGGGATGGGATGAGCTGCTAAGATGTCAGCAAGAGCTTGGCCTTTCACAGATTTTTGAGGAACATAAACCATATCATATTGTGCTAGTAATATGGCCCATGTGGCAAGCCTAGAAATGAGTGTGCTTGGTCTTCATTAAGACTCAAAGAGGATTGACCCGGGATATGACATGGACAGTTTGACCTATGATTTAATGTCTTGTCTTGTGAACAGCAAACATTAAGGCTAAACATTCCTTCTCTACTGACTATAACGATGTTCAGTTCCAATCATTGTTCGGCTGAGATAGTAGATGTCTTATTCATGACCTTCCTTGTTCTTCTGAGCCAACAAAGCTCCCAATGAATGATCCATTATTCGGACGTATATTAAGAAGAGTATCCCTGAAATTGGTGGTACAAGAAACGGTGGACTCATATCGCTTTATATCATCAAATGCTCATTAACATTCTTCTGTCCAAATGAAAGATACACCTTTCTTCATTAATTGAGTAAATGGTATGCAACGTCCAGATAAATTCGAAATGAACCGCCTGATGTACGCAAGTCAACCTTGGAATCCTCGTAGCTCTTTTAGGTTGCGTAGAAGACGCATCTCTTGAATGGCTTTGATCTTCTTGGGATCAATGTTTATACCCTTAGAGGTAATGACGAAGCCAAGAAACTTACCACTAGAGACACCCAAGAAAGACTTGGTGGGGTTTATTTTGAGTTGATGCTGGCGCATTAGATTGAAAATAGTTCTTAAATCTTGAATGTGATCTTCTTTGAGACGACTTTTGACAGCAATATCGTCAACATAGCATTCGACGGTCTTTCGTAAATGATCTCGAAAGATAGTGCTCATAGCCCGCTGGTAAGTTGCACCTGCGTTCTTAAGGCCAAACGGCATGACCGTATAACAGTACACACCCTGAGGAGTACGAAACGAAGTATGTTTTTCATCTTCAGGATTCATCCGGATTTGATTATATCCAGAAAACCCATCCATGAAAGAAATTCGTTCGAATGTACATGTATTGTCGATCTTAACATCAGTAATTGGGAGAGGGAATTCGTCTTTGGGGCAAGCATCATTGAGATCCCGAAAGTCTATGCAAACTCGAACCTTTTTGGTCTTCTTCAGGACATGGACGACATTGGCCACCCAGTCAGGATGTTGTTCTTCTTTGATAAAGCCACAAGCTATAAGCTTTTTGACTTCATCATCAATTGTATCCATCATTTCAGGCTTGAATCGCCGTTGTTGTTTGACCGGTTTGACATTCGGCAAGATGTTAAGCTTGTGAGTTACAATTTGAGGATCTAATCCCGATATATCTTCATAACTCCAGGCGAAGATGTCAATGTATTTACGAATAAGGTGAAGTAACTCTTGTTTATCATCTTCTGAGAGATTCTTACTGATGAAGATTGGTCGTGATACACCTTTCTCTCCAATATCAACTTGGACCAGTTGATCTTCAGTAGGTGTTTCACGTTGTTCAAAATGAAGTTCCCACTGATTGTCCATCTTTTGTACCCAAGAATCCATTTCAGTTGCTTCTTCAATGTCACATTCGTCGTCTTCTGATAATTCGGCGGACACCATATTAGAAAATACTATCGCCATATGAATATAATCGATGCTGGTATTAGAGTCCCATGAGATAGAATCAGAAGAATTTGAACATTCTTCTTCATCAGATTCAGAAGGTTCTGGAGTTAGAAGTGGTGACATATAACCTAGCCCTCATTTTGTTTTACTGTAGTATTGTTGTGATTTTCCTTTTGAAACAGCAATACGAAGAGGGATTCGCCTTCCTTTACCATTGTTGAGACATGTTCTTAAATCATAGCCCATTTTACGGATGATAGATTTAGATTGTGGACCATAGCATCGTAATTGTAGCATTTCTGTATCATCTCTATCATCACTATAGAGCATGATTTTTGGTTCCTCTCTCTTGTTGAAGAATATAGGCTTTTCATCTTTCTTTTGAGACGGTACTAAGAAGTACGACTCTTGTATTGAATCTAGTTATACCCTATTTCGTCCTATGATACAACATCTATCATAAGTGGCTTAAAGTTATCTAGCATATCCAAATAACACTAAGTATAGTAAAAGACATCAGTATACTGCAAAGGAAATGCTTTATTGATCTTTACACCATCATTTACAACAGGAACTTTAGCCTTAGTAGGTTTAATCAGATTGATGACAAGATGGGGAGAAGAAGAACGAGAAGGAAGAGGGAGCTTCTTGCGACGAAGATCGATTATAAGCGGCTCAGAAGAGGTGAGCTCCCTTTGTTCCTGACTATCACCTTTAGGTTGCTTCTCATGGAAAGGTAGATAAATAGTCAGTGGTTGGGAAGACTGAGGACAGGAGGTACGTCCCTTGACTGTAATCACCAGAGTATCATTAGGTATACTCTTCTATTCTTCATCTGTGTCCATTGCTAGTACCACTTTCATGAATTCCTCTTTGTACATACGAGAATCGTTGCAATATGCTTCAACTCCTTTGAAAGGATTCAGATATGCAACCTTTTTTTGGACTTCTCCATTACCATCCACATATTTGAAGCATTGGTGGAGCGTAGAGGGTACAATATTGTGTTCACGGCGGAATAGCCTTTCCAATAAAGCATTATATGGGCCATGATTGTCAATAACATAGAAAGTTACCTTTGTACGAAGATTGGCAATTTGAAGTTTTAGACGTATCTTCCCCAAAGGTTCACTTCTTCCTTGATTGAATCCCAGGATGGTAGTGATAGTTGTAGAAAGATTATGTACTGGGATTTTCAAAGCATCCAATAAGGACTTTGGCATGATGCTAAGTGCAGACCCGGGATCAATCAGATTACGATCGACTTTTATGGTATACGCATATCCCGTGAAATATAGAGGACGATCATGACGATTGTCTTCTAACAACATGTCATCTTGTATAAAGGTGATATTGGGCATTGACTCAAATACACTATGATAATGTGCACAGCTGACTTGCTCCTTTTCAGGCTTCTTGAAAAGAGTTAAGCAGGTGTTAGCCTGCATCAAAGATTCACTTAACGTCTAACGAGTTTCTTTTGAGAGACGTAAAAGTTCAAGGATTGACAATCTTGCTGGAGTATTAGCCAATTGAGCCAATATGTCAAAATTGTGAGGCTTTTCAAGTCCAAGAGATGATGACTTTTTCAATGCTTTATCAAAGCAAACAGGTTGCTTTCCTTTGTCTACTGATGTTGGTTTAGGAGGAGATGGTTCGGCCATTGGCTCAGATGTAGACGGTATACCTTCAGCAGGAGAAGATGATGGAGGAAGAGAATTCGGGGATAGAGCAGGGTTTTCTTGATTTTTGGAATACTCTCGAAAATAAGGTTTCCCAGATCTAGTGCCCATTAGGATTTCTTCTTCTGTTAATGGTTCAAAGGATACCATATTGCAGTTCTTTGATTTAGACTTGGAATGCTTCTTTTGTTTAGAAGAGGACGGCATTTCAAATTCTGTAACCAGATCTGGATGAATCTACATAATCTCTCCTTTTTCAGTTGTCATCGGAACAAGACCTTCGTTTTGAGGGGACGGGATATTCATAATTTCTATAGTAGTCTTTGGAATGGGGACAGCTCCATCTTGTACAAGTTGTGGTAGAAAATTGCCAAATTAGAGAGAAACCACATTAGCAGTCACTGTTTTCTCGTCTTGCTGTAGAGTAATTGCTCCAGAGTTGACCAACTCTTGGATTTTGCCCTTGAGCACATAACATGCTCTGGTTGGATGTCCTATGAATCTGTGATAAACAGAGTATTTAGGGTGATCAGTTTTACTAACTTCTTCTGGTCGCTTTGCCTCTGGAAGCTGAAGCTTATTGCTTTTGATCAAGCAATCGAAGATGCTCAACGTATTATCTTCGTCGAATGAATACTCTTCTTTTGGACGAGTTGAGTTTTGCAATGGTGCTAATGGGGTAGATGCCGTCTGAGTAACATTGACAGCTAAAGACTCTTTGCCTTTAAGATTGATGGCCAATGTTTCTTTATTCTTGCAGTTATTCTGGCGATTACTACCCCCAGGTGTAGAATGTTCATCTTGGTTAGGGTGAGTCATCCGGACTCATAACTGCTTGAACTTTTCAGCACTCACTTCTACCACCTTTGTATTAACAATGAAAGAAGGCCAATCCTGGAATTGTGTAGATCCCGTTTACATACTGATAATAGGCAACAAGTTTGATTTGCAAGTGTCTATTATTACAGCAGATGGAGTACCTAAAGGCATTTTGAGTGCCTCTCGGCGGAATCTTTCAATGAAACTCTCTGTGGATTCATTATGCCTCTGTTTATTTTTAATGAGGACAGATATTGTCATGTCGTTGACTCCCTCATAAAATCATTCCAAGAACATTTGTTTGAAACCTACAAAAGTGATACAACCATCAGGTAAGCTACGATACCAGTCATATGCTGTACCAGCTAAACAACAGACGAACACTCTGGTAAAGAGAGCATCATTTGGCTGCAATTGATCAGTCATCACTTTGAAATGATTGATGTATTGACTTGGAGAAGTACTACCATCAAACAGCATAATGGTTGGGAGTTTATACTTAGGAGGAAATGGAACCTCCTTCCACTCTGTAGGATATGGTTGCTTGATGCCCAATCTTTGTAGGCCATCCTTCTGCTTGAAGGCCTGAAACTGGGTGCACAAGGGTTTCACAGGCTTATTTGCATCCCCTGATATTTGAGAATTGGTGGGCTGGTTAGGAGTGTTAGGAGGAGAAACAACATGGTAATTACCACCCCCAGCACCAGACTGACTTGGATCAGCTTGAGTTGGCATAGAAGCGACTTGAGGGGCTGGTACCCCCAAACTAACCGGTACAGAAGATGCTATAAGCTCCGAATTTGTAACAGGGTTTACAATCGGAGGCACCGTATATTAAGCTACCATTATGGTGTGCATGCTTGTAACCATTTCTACCATGGTTTTCAATTTGTCTTCTAATGCAATAATTCATTGCTCTTGGATGATTGATGTAGAGGCATCTTGATCCTCTGTAATTGTATATGCCATCACTTCTCTTGCAGCTCTTGACGAGATAGTTTGTTCAGAACTTTTACTATCTGTATCAAACTCCGAAAGAGAGTCCTCTCCCATATGGGTGATAGGAAGATCTTCTTGATTAAAGGCACCTTGGATCAAATGTCTATTTCTTGATCTTGTGTATTGAAAGACACCATCACTGGATGCATGGATCCGGTCTAAGTATTGTTGACTAGGATTACGGGATGCATTACGTCTTGGACGTTTTCCACCCCAGTGCCTTGGAAAGTCATGTTAAGAGAAGCATATAATAGTTCATCTTCGTCTTCTATTATATGCTCAGGAGTTGAAGCATAGCTCAGACGATCGAAGACAGATCGTCGAGCCGATTGGCAACAACAGTTGATGACAACTTCATTAAGTCAATGGCAATTTGAAGTGCGATTTGGAGGTGGGAAAAGCATTCCCATAGTTTCCCGTCTTTGTGTAAGACGTTGTCGGAGATCAGTTACAACCACAGGACGAGAAAAAGTCGGAGGGACATATTCCTTAATGATGTTAGGAACATGTCTCCTATTATTCAGGTGTTTTGTTCCTTGAGTGTACAAACATGTACTCAACTCATTAGCATAGGTAGAAGGGTCTTTCTTTTCAAACTTTTGCTTTTGATGCAGATTGGCCCTTAGCATAGGGTTCTTACATTTTGCCAAAGCTGATATTGGTTGACGCCTATTGAGATAAGCGCGTAAATCTAAAAATTTTGCTCCTCGTGTCTCTGTTTGTGGTACCTTCAATTTTCCTTATTTGGATATTAAAATTTTCAAGGCAGACCCCACAGCAGTAGGCAAGATACCTCCATATTCAGTATTCTTTCCAGTATCAGAGATCCAAGGACCTCTGTTTAAAGGAATGGAATCTGATACATCTTCCTCTGAGTCATAGACCAGGGAAGTTTGAAGAAATACCAAAGGGTACTTTCCTTTATTTTGAACAGGGTTAGCTAAGAAGTATTTTCCTTTGTTCTGTTGTGTTATCATTTTAGGCATAGAATGCACCAATTAAGAAAATGCCATAGGACTTTTTCCTTTGTTCTGACTAGTGTTAGCAATAGGACATAAATTCTCTAAGTTCAGAACTTGAGAATAAGAATAGGGTATAGCCAAAAGACTAGTTCCCTTAAGTTGCGCTGGAGTAGCAGATTGCATGGGTTGCGCCATAGTCCTACGTACTACTGGTAGCGCCTTAGCAGCAATTTTGGTAGACTGAGCATGGGCAGTAGAGAGAGCAGATTGAGCCTTAGAAATAGAAACAGGCTGTACTGGAGCCAATGAGGCGGATTGCGCCTTGGTCATTAAGCAGTCAAGTTGCGCCTAGGCAACAGCGACTGTGGGGGATTTAGGAGTCCACACAGCCCTGTTCTTGGCAATAGCAACTGCGCTCTTGTTGCTCTTGGTGTTGATCATGTTCTCGTAGGCTGTCTGGTTGACTTGAACAACCAAAGTCTTCTGCGTCTTGTCGATCGACGTAATATCATATTGAGTTGTCACTTTCTCGTTGGAGGAGAAATTCGTCCCCAGCAGAGTCGCCATTTTATTTGCAAAAACAAATTTTTTTTTATTCCAAACTTATAAAAGAGTACAAAGTACAATAAATTCTAGGGAAGTACAACTTTAGGAATCTGATCAGAAGACGATCACTTTATCCCTTGGACTATATGAACTTGAGGACTGTAGCCTTTGGAGAATGCAACAACAATTTTGTAAGAGTTCTTGATCTCCCTTGATGATGATTGGAAACTTTATTTATAGAGTTCAGGAAATAACTATTTTAGCAGTTATTCTGATGTGCGTGAGGCTGGATTGCGCCATACGGGATTGCACCAACCTTCTATTGCGCCAACTTCCATCCAGTTGTCAATCGTGTACTTACTGTATTTAGACGCGTGGCATCGTATGATTGAGATGCGCATGGTCGTGTACAGGATAGTAGACACGTCTTGGGAGATTAGTGGCATGTACGCCACGTCATCCTGCTTTAGAATATAAGTTGTCTCAACTTTATCAGGTTGTGCGAGCTTCAGTCAACAAGTCAACCTGCGCTTGATTTGAGCTGCACCTACACACGTGGCAGCCTCTGAGTAAAAGTCGTTCAGGTTGCACCCAGGCGCAACTAAGGATTTTGTTTAGATTGCGCCTGGGCGCAACTCACAAAATGTACAGGACAACTGTCCACCAACTTTTCCTTGAGCGGCATACTTCACATGATTCGAAGAGATTTTCCTCGTTATTTGTTGTGTCAGATGTCAGTATGGTCAGGTAATGATGACCATTAAGTGTCAGATGCCATATAGGCTTTGGCATAAAAAGATTGGGCACAGTCTAATATCAGGCGCAATCTGATCAGTGGCGCAGTCTGCTTCATATCAGTGGCACAAGTTATCTTTTAGGGCACAACTTGATCACTGACCAGTATATTGAAGGCACAACTTGATTTTTAGGCTCTACAATCCTACCCAATGCTAAACCTGTCAAACAACAACAACGTCGCTTTTGCCCCAACATCATAGATGCTATAGAAAAAGAAGTCGGCAAACTCATAGAAAGTGGCTTCATTCGCGAAGAGCAGCATCCTGATTGGGTGGCCAACATCGTCCCTGTCACTAAGAAGAATAGAAAGATTCAAGTATGCAAGACTTTAGGGATCTCTAATCGGCCAGTCGAAAAGACGAGTTTTCCCTCCCAATCACTGACGTCATGATCGACTATACATGTGGTTTCAAGTGCATGTCCTTCATGGATGGGTTCTCGGGCTACAACCAAATCAAAATGTTCGACTTGATGACATTACTGTTAAGAGCTATATTTCGTAAACATCTTCGAAAAATGGTAGAACATTATGTTAATGAGATTGTTGTTAAGAGCCAGAAGAAATCCAGCCATATTGACGACTTGAGGACTGTGTTCGATTTGATGCAAACACATCGACTGAAGATGAACCCAACCAAGTCTTTCCTAGGTGTTTCCAGTGGCAAGTTCTTGGGCATCATTGTCACAGATAAGGATATTCACATTGACCTTGAGAAGACCAAAGCCATCCTGGACATGGCTCCTCCGAAGAATCTCTGTGAGCTCCGGGGACTACAGGGACGCTTAGCCTATATCAGGATATTCATAGCAAATCCCTCTGGATGGTGCCAACCCTTCACTAAACTAATAAATAAAAGGGGTTCTTATGTCTGGATAGAAGAATGTCAGTACGCGTTCGACGACATCAAGAAATACCTCACTAGTCCTCCAGTACGGGTAGCACCGGTTGTGTGGAGGCCCTTTCTGCTATACGTCTGAGCTATAGATCATTCTCTTGGTGCTTTACTAGCTCAAAGGAGCAATACGAGCCATGAACAAACAATATACTATCTGAGTAGGACCATGGGTGGTGCTGAGCATCAATATAATCCTGTTGAGAAGGAATGTCTTGATCTAGTCTTCGCCATTCAAAAGAAACGACTTTATATGGTTGGGCAAAAAATTCATGTCATCTCCCGAGTTAACCCCCTCAGATTTCTCATGACCAAGTCAGGGGCACTAAACTCGCGGTTAGCCACATGGCTAATCCTTTTGATGCCTTTTGACATGGTGTTCATCCCACAAAAGACGGTTAAAGGTCAAGCATTGGCCGACTTCTTGGCGGCACGTCCTGTACCAGAGACGTCAAAGCTCTACGATGGCATCCCTGACGAAGTCCTAGAGTCAAACGCAATCACAGACAATCCTGTTGGGCGAATGTTCTTCAACGGTGCTTCAAGAACAGGACCCAAAAGCGAGATAATCGCAGGGGTCGGGGTCATTCTCGTTACTCCCGATGGCCTAGTCATCTATCGCGTATATCCTCTCATGGTGTCCTGCACCAATAATGTTGCTCAGTACAACATTCTTATCATTGGGCTCTAGCTCGTTAAAATTAGTGGTCGACTATATCGAGGCCTACGACAATTCGAAGCTGATTATCAACCAGGTTCGAGGATACTATGAGGTTCGACATGAAGATCTGATCCCTTACCATCAAGCGGCAATCGATATCATTTCCACCTTCATAGGGTTTTTTATATAACATGTACCTCGATTGCAAAACTTAATGGCCGATACCCTCGTCGGTCTTGCCGCTTCTCTGGCCACTCTTATCGGAACCCATTACTCCATCACTGTGATAGGTCGGACCTAGTATGCCCAAAGAATAATCTACATACGTATCGGAGCTACTCTGTACAGGTAGACACTAATGTGGATGTTCGAGACTGGTGATTCCCGTTCATAGAGTATGCAATATACGGAATGCTACCCGCAGACCCGAAGGAAGCCATTGATGGAATGGGGGATTCTTAGGACCCCTAGTTTGGTGTGCGTATTAATCGATAGAAGTTTAATAGATCTAAGACGTGTTCTAATCCTTCATAGTGGAGCTAGGGTTCCTGAATTAAACCTGCAACGGGAACAAGAAGACACTTTCCAGCAACCTCGAGCAGTCACGACCCTAAGATCTTCTGCACGTATTCCTTCCTCAGGTTGGACGTCGTGTGGGCGACGATCTTCCATACTTTCTTCTCCTTGGCAGCCCTCCCTTTCCCTCCTTACGTGAACCACAAATTTAGATAAAGCTTCTTATTTTCGATAAGATCATGACGGCTAGAGAATAGAGGATATATATAAGGCTATAGCAGGGACAATGAGGAAAAATTAGGGTTAGGTCTCCTAACGGATCTTGGTATCCCATATTCAGCCCAAAAACACAATCCACCCCCATTAACAATAGCTCGGTCTACTAAAGAGGTATAGTTGCACTACCTTCCTAATTAAGGGTATGCATCGGACGGTGGACGACCTATTTTGTCACAACAGATGTCGAACCAAAGTTAATTGGTTTGAAAATAATTAAAGCCGAACCAAACCGACTAACTGGTCGGTTCAGTTTGAAAACCGACCGACTTTGTTCCGTTTGGCTTGGCTCGGCTTATCGGTTTTGAATCTTTATCACAATGCAAAGCTTGTTTTCTGTGAATAACCATAATGCAGGGAATACACAGTATAACACAACTGCATCAACATATAGTTTTAGAGAATAAAGTATATCCAGTTTGACAAATAGTCCTTAGAGCCACAATTTGTAGTTTGTACAAAGAACAAAGCACAAAGCCACACCCACATTCCAAAATAAAAATACTATTTAGAGAATCAAATATATTGATAAAAATAAACCATTAGTCCAACAACAGCTTGCAAGCAAATATGCTCAAGAATGAACCAATATATCTAGTCCAGTAAGGCAATAACAAACACATAAGAATGAATATTAAATATATCTAGTCTACTGTCACACACACAAGAATGAAGAACCAATATACTATCCAGTTCAATAACAAACACACAAGAACGAAGAACAAAAATATCCATTTTCTAGTTACAACTTCTCAACAGCAAGTGCTTTAAAATTGAAACAAACCACGAGTCCAGCAGCTTGCAAGCAAATAAAGGTTGCAAGCAAATAATTATATTGTTTCATAACTTTTATTCATACATATTACATGTGCTCATCAAATTCAAAAGATTCAAAACCTAATAGCTTGCATACTGATGCAAAATTAGTAAATACCCAAGCAACACTAGAAAATCCATAAGACTGCATCATGCATCAATCTACGTACAGCATCTTGCAGAACAACCAATCAGTTCTTATCTATAGATAGATGATAGATCTATACATCTACTATCTATATACGCATAGTATCTATATTACTTACCAGTCAATAGAAAGGAGAGTCTCATGTCTTGAGGATGAGGATGAGGCTGGCCGGTGGCGGCTGGCAGATGGAGATTGGCCGGATGATATTTGCGACAAAGATTGGATTGCCTTCTAGTCTGGATCTGGATCTGGATTCTGGAGAGAGGAAGGATTGGGGAAATAACTTGAGAGAGATAAAGGAGTAGCCACCTACCTCTCTTAGTTTTGCTGGAGTTTTGGTTCGACATTTACTCCTCAGTCCTCATTTTGTATCAAATAATAAAGGGCCTAAAATTGCCCAACCAAAATAAAGGGCCTAAACTGTTAAACCTAAAGGCCAAAGCATAAAAATTTAAAACTTATGCACTTTGTTAGGTTCGGTTCGGTTTAAATCGATATTTGAATTATCAAATCGTTAATCGAACAGAATCGGTTGGGTTTCTAAAAAATTCAAATGAACCAAGCCAATCGAACAATCGGTTCGGTTAAAAACCGATCGGTTCAGTTCCGTTTGGGTTGACTTGGTCGGTTTGGTCGATTTATGCACAGTCCTATTCCTAATCCCAAATTATGATTGTGGGCTCCTTTTATTATATGCTCGTTTGGCTCCCCATGTTAATATATCGAATGTTCGTCGATCAAATTAAGTTATCGACAACTATATTGACCGATATCTTTTATCCTTATATAGTACCACTCAACGTTATTTGTTATGTCGAATATAATGAACCTGCAAGGTTTACATGACAATCCCAATGAGCTCCTTAAGGGGACATCAAACTCGACGTATCGGAACATGGATTCCTTTTATAATCAACAACCGATCATACATATAATATTATTATCCAATTAATAGAAGTTGTTGACCAATAACGAATCTCACTCTTTTATGAGTCAAAGTAATGCATACTTCATATGCATGTCTATTATTATATCTGGATTAAGAGCACAAGTATCCATAGTAACGGAGGTATTTGTTCACTTATATAGTCACTACAAAGAGAACAACCTCAAGTGATCTTTTTCAATACACACAAAGTGTACTAGTGTAAACCTACAGTCAAGATAGACTAATATCAGATTACACTACAAGCTTTCCAATGGATTGTCCAATTCCATCTAGGTTGTGAACTATTTACATATTCTATAGGGAACTGATAATATAATCTTCTGTGTGACACCACACACCATATTATCTACAATATAGAATATCAGACACTTGCATTAGCACTTGCAACAAATACAATATATAAACATTTGCCCATATAATCTTAATCAAAATTTAAGGAAATAAAGTTAATACAAAAGTGATGCTTTTAGTATATAACCCTAACAATCTCACACTTATACTCAAAGCATTGCTTTTCAGTATATTGTTACAAATCTCCCACTAGTACTTAAAGCCATCCTGCTACACATCTAACTCCCATTCCCTCAACATGAATATCAAAAGCCTTAGATGGTAAGCTCTTTGTAAAGGGATCAGCTAGGTTATCGGCTGATGCCATTTTGATCATAATAACTTTTCCTTTCTTTATGAAATCTCGTATCATCTGGTACTTGCGCTCATTGTGTTTACCTATCTTATGGGCTAGTGGTTCCTTCGAATTTGCAACTGTACCCCTATTATCACAAAAATGTATAACAGCCTTAGGCAAACTAGGTACAACATCCAAGTCCAATAAGAAGTTTTTGAGCCAAACTGCTTCTTTGGCTGCCACAGAGGTTGCCACATACTCGGCTTCCACGGTGAAATCATCAATAAATTTTTGCTTGATACTCCTACACACAATGGCTCCGCCTCCTAAGGTAAATACATAACCTGAGGTAGATTTCCTTGAATCCTAATCTGACTGAAAATTTGAGTCTGTATACCCCAAGGCAACTAGCCTATCTGCTAGTAAAGTAGGATATACTCTTTAGTCCTTTTCAGGTACCTCAAAATATGCCTTACAGTAGTCCAGTGCCCTTGTCATGGGTTAGACTGATATATGCTGGCCATGCCAACGATAAACCAGATGTCTAGTCTTGTATATAGCATTGCATATATTAAGCTTCCTACTAATAAAGCAGAAGGAACTACTTTCATATTCTTTATCTCTTTAGGTGTCTTCGGATACTACTCCTTTGATAGAGCAATTCCATGCCTAAAAGGTAAGAAACCTTTCTTAGAATTTTGCATGCTAAAACGAGTTAGTATAGTATCGATATAGAAAGCTTGGGACAAGCCCAACTCATTTTCTTACGATCTTGTAGAACTTTGATCCCAAGGATGTGACCTACGTCTCCCAAGTCCTCCATATCAAACTGTTTGAATAACCATACCCTTACATTAGATAACTCCTTCACATTGTTTCCAATGAGCAAGATATTATCTATGTAAAGTTCTAGGAATACCATCATTTTTTTGTCACACTTTTTGTATACACATGATTCATCCTGACATTGCTCAAATCTATAGGATTTTATCACCTGATCAAAACATATGTTCCAAGATCTGGAAGCTTGCTAAGTCCATTAATGGACTTCTTAAGCTTATAAACAAGATACTTTTGGCCCTTTTCAATGAACCCGTCTGGTTGCTTCATATAGATGTCTTCCTCAAGAATTCCATTAAGGAAAGCTGTCTTGACATCCATTTGCCAAATATTATAGTCGAGATGAGCTACAATATATAAAAGAATTCGGATAGACTTAAGCATGGCTACTGGCGAAAAGGTTTTCTCATAATTGATACTCTCTCTTTGAGTAAAACCTTTTGCAACAAGCCGAGCTTTAAAGGTTTCAACCTTACCGTCTAATCCTCTTTTCCTCTTATAGACCCACTTGCATCCAATGTCTTTTACACCAACGGATGGTTCTACAAGCTCTCAAACCTGATTAGAATTCGTAGATTCTATTTCAGATACCATTGCTTTTTGCCAAGACTCTGCATCTTTATCTTGGAGTGCTTCATTGTTGGTACATGGATCATAATCTTGTTCTTCAGGGACGAAGTCTGACGACTCTTCCAAGAAGATATATATATATCAGGTTGTATCATAATCCTCCCACTACGACGAGGCACTATCGGTTGTGGTATAATATTTGTGACACGTTGTGTTGTTACTTGTGGTTCATTCTCTTGTACTATGGGTACTGAAGCACTTGGTGTCTCGCCTCTCAGTTCTTCTAGAACAACTGTACTTGTGGGTTTATGGTTCATCACATAGTCTTCCTCTAAGAATCGGACATTGGTGCTAATAATAACCTTCTAATCCTTAGGACTATAAAATAAACCTCCTTTCGTTCCTCTTGGATAGCCTATAAACATGCGTACTTTTGTATAAGATTTTAACTTATCTGCTTTCCCATTCAGCACATGTTCTGGAATACCCCAAATTTGAACATATTTCAGACTAGGATTACGCCCAATCTACAGCTTTGTAGGAGCAAGAGGTACTGACTTAGAAGAACCGAGATCAAAATATAAGCTGCAGTCTCTAAAACATATCCCCAAAATGAATATTGAAAATCTGAATAACTCATCATTGATCTAACCATCTTCATAAGAGTTCTATTCCTTCTTTCGGCTACACCATTCTGCTGGAGCTTTCCAGGTGCAGTCAATTGAGATGTAATCCCAGCCTTTGATAAATAATCCCTAAACTCTCCAAAAAGGTACTTGCCACCACGATCTGAACATAATGACTTGATACATTTTCTATCATGTTTCTCTGTTTTAATCTTGTACTCTTTGAATTTATCAGAGCATTCAGACTTACGGTACATCAAATAAATGTATCCATACCTTAAATAATCGTCAATAAATGTAACAAAATATTCAAAGCCACCTCTAGTCTGGATAGTCATGGGTCCATACAAATTAGAATGAACTAATTCTAACACATCTTTGGCCCTATACCCCTTCCCCATAAAAGGCCTTCTGGTCATTTTACCTTCCAAGTAGGATTTACAGACTGGTAATACCTTCATTTCCAATAAACTCAAAGTTCCATCTTCAACCAGTCTTTGAATCATTCTTAGGTAAATATGCCCCGATCGCAAGTGCCAAAGATATGTTTGGTTCATACAAGAAGGTTGTTTTCTCTTAATAAAGTTAGATGACATATTATTGATTTCCATAAGTTGTATTATGGGCAAAATAGGATTAATGACATACAGATTATCAACTAATACACCAGAATAGATAAAAATGTTTATTCTTTCTAATAACAATATTGTCATTAAAATAAACTGAATATCTATCCTTAACTAACATAGAATCAGAAACTAAATTCCTTCTAAGTGAAGGTGCATAAATACAATCTCTCATTGTCAAAGACTTATATCAACCAAAAGATAAAGTAACATCTCCTATTGTAATGACCGCTGCATTTGTATCGTCACCCATGAACAAGCATATCTCTCAATCACTGAGCCGCCTCGTTTCCTCGAACCCCTGTAATGTATTGTAGACATAATTAGTTGCTCCTGTATCTACACACCAGGTGCCAGTAGATAACACCGCTAGACATATTTCAACTACTAGTAAATGAGATACACCTTCTTTGTTCCCTTATTTGAGAAGTGGACAGTCACTCTTCCAATGTCCTAACCCTTTGCACTTGAAACACTTGCCTTTCGGCTTTTTCACAGTGCCTTGAGGTCCCATGCCCTTGTTTGCTAAGTTTGCTTGTTTCTGAATGTTATTCTTCTTCTTACCGCCTTTTGGCTTAAAAGTAAAAGCCTTTTTAGAAACTTAAATATGACCACTCTGTATAAAGAGAGCTTCAGCATCCTGTACCTCTTTCGCATGTTCTTCCAAACTATACAACCTTTTGTTCATGTTATAGTTAAGACAAAAATTGACAAAACTTTTAGACAATGTCCGAAGAATGATATCGACCTGGATTCCCTATCGATTCTAGCTCCAAGGATCTCCATCTCATTTAGATGACCCATCATCTTGAGAACATGATCCCTTATTGGTGTACCTTCAGCCATTTTTGTATTCATCAAATAATTTATAGCAAACTGCCTAGCTGCTATACTCTGATGTTCGAAGAGTTCTTTGAGGTTATACATTATGTCATAAGCTGTGGCCATGGCCTGATGCTGATGTTGTTGTACATTTGAAATAGATGCCAGATTATAACACCGCGCCATCTCATCTGCCTTAATCTACTTCTTATAAGCCTCTTTGACCTCTTCATCAGAATTACCATCAGGCTTAAGTGAACATTCTTCATTGAGTACATATTTGTACTCTTCAGCAGTTAGGACAATATCCAAATTATATTTCCAGTCAATATAATTAGGTCCAGTAAGTTTATTTTATTTAAGAATCACGACAAGTAGACTGAAAGAACCCATTTTTGAAATCCTGAGAATCACATAAAGACAAATTATGTAGAGCAAATTTTTTTGAACTAATTAAATATTGATTCCCTCAAAACAATAATAAGAAATTCACCAACACCTTGAATACCTTTAATTTATCATGCCACGATAGTGTAGACGTATACAAATTCAACTTTGTTCAAGTAGGTTTTTCCTATTAATTTTACTATCATGTCAACATATGACAAATAAAATTAATCTGTTAATCTTGCTCTGGTCATGCAAATAATAGCAGTAACTTCGATGGGGAGGATACCATTATTTGTATCTAAGTGTATACCATTACTTAATACTAAGTCCATTACCTTTTAATGAGTTCCTTCTGATAGAGAAGTGAACACATATTAGGTAACTTTTTATAATTATCCCTTAGAAAGTTTGTGCTGGTGATCCATAATTACACTCATCCGATATGGAGGAAGGAAATAAAGCCAACAAGCAAGTATAATTACATCACCTACAAACCAGTAATGGAGACCATGAGATTTATACTAAATAAATTCCCTCTCCCACTAAGTTATTTAATAATGAGGGTTTTCCTACTAGTTTATATTATGTCCATGTTGTCCATTATTAATCCAGGCTTAGTTTTTCATAAAAAACATCCACAAAATAATAAACATGCATAATCAGCAAAAAGCAAAATGACAATAAACATAAGAAAAATATCCAACTATTATGGTCATCTTTCCTGCTCCGTTCTCAACAATCTGAAACCAAAATCTGGCCCCTGTTATAGACTTATACTCATCCAATTTTTTTTAGGTTTTGGTTATCGATTCCTTCATCTAAAATCATCTGTCTACCTCTATACTGCTTAAAACTAGCATCTCATTCGATGTCAGAAATAGCCACCACTGCCATCACGATTGATCAAAAAATAATTAAAATTACATTAATCCTATGCCTCCCGAAGTAGTTCACACATAATCTAGATTGAAAGATTAAAATTATAAGCACGATCAACCCTCATGATTTAAATTACATACACAACAACAACAACATCCACGACAAGTTCATGGTTTAAAATAGCATAAATAAAACAACATTGGGCCATAATAGTATGATCTAAGATGCCTGTAAAACCGAGTTAGAACATATCTACATCTACTGATTATTACACAACACAAGTTTTATTGGACAACATGGATATATCAATCAATACCCATGTCCAAGCTGGCTCTGATACTAATTGATAGAACTGGGGATTCCCAAGACCCCTGGTTTGGTGTGCGTATTGATCGATGGAAGTTTAATAGATCTAAGACGTGTTCTAACACTTCATAGCAGAACTAGGGTTCATGAATTATACCTGAAAGGGGAAGAAGAAGATAATTTCCAGCAACCTCGAGCAGTCACGACCTCAAGATCTTCTGCACGTATTCCTTCCTCGGATTAGACGTCGTTTGGGCGACGATCTCCTAACCTTTTCTTCACCTTGGCAGCCTCCTTTTCTCTCCTTACGTGTGTAGAAGCATGAAAATTTTAGCAATAAATACTTATGCGCCCAAGCAAATGAGGACATATGCGCCCAAGTGAACTCGTATCCGCCTAAGTCACCCTGTAAAGCGCTATGCGCCCAAGTCAGCCTGTAAAGCTCTATGCGCCCAAGACAAGCTCCCCCAGAAAGAGGGCGCATAGCCATGTTTCAGGCTATGCGCCCAAGCCAGAATAGCCCCTGACTTGGTCAAAGCTACGATCAAAATGTGTACCGAAGTGTACGGCCACGTCAGTCTCTACGAGCAGTCGTGCAACGAAGCATGCGGCCTAGTCAGCACTACGATCAATCCACGACCACGCAGCTTGCATGCGCCTACATCTTATGCGCCCAAAGCCAGACCATGCACCCACATGAAAAACAATATGTTTTCTCATGTGGGCGCATAACATCATTCCAGCTCAAGTACGACTATAAAAAGGGGCTTTATCCCTCTTCAAAACACAAAACGGAGAGAATTTTCAAGAGCCAAATTGATGTACTTCATGCCAGTGAGCCGAGAGTTAGCAATTTTTTTTGGTCTTCTCCCACTTTTGTAATCGGAGTGTCAACGGTGTAAAGGAGCAAATGTCGCTCGATCTCCATCGTCCCATTCCCCAGAATTCTTTTTTGTACTCGGGGACCCTTAGTGCAAGATCTCTCAGTCGTACTCGATTTGTGGTGCCTTGTGCCAATAAAGAAAAGATAGCGTTTCTTCTTCTTTTTGTGTGTGTCCACAAAAATGGCGACTCTGCTGGGACTACATTTTCCTCTGACAAGAAGGTGGTGATGCAATCCGATACCGACAAAGTGGGGAGCACTTAGAAGATGCTGATTGTAAAGTTCGATCAGCAGGCGTTCGAAGAGATGCTTTCGAGGGACGGCTCTACTCCCTCAAAATCAGTGAAGCTAAACAAGTCTAGCAAGACTTGGCTTCCGAAGGCTCGCAGTGTATATCCTCCCAATGTCATAGCAGTTATGCAACTGGAGGAATTTGTCACATGGGCGCATGGCTCTTCCACAGAAGCTCCCCAAATGAAGAAGGCTCACACTGTTTTGGGCTCTACTAGACGAACGACTTCTCTCTTGTGCAACTAACAACAGAGTGTTAGACGCTCGAGACTTGGCAAAGAAAAGCACTACGCTGCCAAGAATCGGAGTGTTCGACACTCTGGGCAAACCCAGCGAGGCTCACAAACGAAGGAGGCAAAGCTGGAAGAAAATAGCACTGCTCCACCAAGCATACGCCCAAAGCTATGCGCCCAAGGGGGTATGTGGGCGCATAACTCTAATCAGAAGGCTTCTGTCTTCGACAGATTGGGTATCCAGGGTCATGCGCCCAAGGCTATGCACCCAGGCTCAACTGATCCATACTATGCGCCCATATCAAGGAAGTTCAAACATGCTTCCAAGAAGCATGCGCCCAAAGCCAGTCTCCAAGGCCTATGCACCCATAGCAAAAAGACAGGCCCCAATGCGTATAGTACGGGGCTGTCTTCAAGGACATCACAGAACTTAGGTGTGGGGGTTGCCCCTGCACGTGAACTAAGTCTGGATGCACCAACTCTCCTCATAAACCCGCATGCAAAGCTCGACGATGTATGCAACAGGGGTTTTAAGGCGAAACTCCCTTCCGCTGATTTACGCGACATGATAAATCATAAGCGTAAAACGAGGGAGGATATAAAATTTTTTGGTGCACATCCTTGCACCAGTATTGTCATCAATTGTTGCTGCTCCAAAGTAAGAAGAGTGCCTCAGAGACAATCCGTGTTTCGACGGCTGCATTTCTTTGACGACAAAAAGTCGCTATGTATTTCATCCAACATGGCTTCATGGGGTCCCCCTTGTGGAAGCCCCAATCAAAGACGGTGGACCACGAACCCAACTTTCTCTCTCAGTTCCGCGAGTAGAAGGAGAAGAAGTCTACCAACAAATGGCCAGCAGGCTGTCACATCTGAAGGAGTCTATATGGGTACTCGGTCAAAGGCAAGATTCTGTATGGATGACGAAGACTCCCAAGCTGGAGGTAGTATTCCTTCAGAGTCTGAAGCGGATGACTTTCACAATGGGGTAGCCTTCCAGAGGACGATGATCCCTCCGAGTCTGATGGCGACTATCTACCTCCTCTACTTGAAGATGAGGGACTTGTCAACTCAGAGACAGACAGTATCAGCACCAGTTGTATTGTTTCCTCTGTTCTTCCTCGCATGCTATCTACATACATGAAAGACGGAGAAAGACCTGAAGAAGCCAGTGATCAGACCAGCAAACGGCTAGAGGGTCTTGAAACAGCATTTGCCAAGATCACTGATATGCTTACCAGTATCATGGCGATCCAAGCTACTAGGGCTGTTCCTCCACCTCAACAAAATGTCTTGACTCACGCTAGTCCGGATCATAGTAACAACCCTCCTTCACTACAAAAGCAGTATCATTCCGTTGCACCTCTCCCAAATCTTGCAAATGCTGGGGGTGGTCCTTCATGTCATGACCTGCACACAAATTAGGGGCACGAGCACCTGGTTACGTCCCGCCTATGCCGTAGAATCGCCGGTAGAATGCTGTATAGGTCGTCTATAAAAACTACAACTAAACAAAATATAAGGGTACCGGTCATCTCCGTACGGAGGTTAATATTGCATAACTCAATCACAAGAACAAACTAGGATAGATAGCACGAAATGGAAATATGATAGATGTGAAAACAAAAAATGTGTTCAACATCCAACACAACTAGAGAGAAACAAACGACATCACAGAGTCATAAAATATAAATATAAGCTACTATATTCTAAAACAATAGCTGGATCACAGTCCAGGCAAGCCTAACTAAGCTAACTACTATGGGAGTACAAAGTCTAGTGGCTCTACTATCAGGCAACAATCCTGGCCTAAGTCTCTATCTGTCTCGACCCCATAGTAGGTCGAATAGTCTGTCTTAGAAACATCTGTAATTTGTCAATGGTATCCTGTAAGAAAAATGAGCAAGTACAAACACTAACAGCAGTTCCATATGAATTGTC
>JANAVB010036019.1:23568503-23696003 GCA_029216955.1 Iris pallida | reverse complement strand
TGACATACTTCAACACGCAGACTCTACACTTACCCAGGGACGATCCGTTCTTGTCAAAGCTATTTATTAGTACCTTGCTGGGGGTAACTTTTGAATGGTTCTGCAGTCTGCCTGACGGTTGCATCAATTCGTTTAAAGACTTGGAGAGGTTGTTCCTCGACAGGTTTTGCGAGAGTGGCATGCATGTTAGTATATCCACCGTCATCGAGACCAAGCAAAGGAGGACTGAGTCTGTCATTGCCTTCAACGAACGCCTTAGGCGGCTAGCACTGAAGATGAACTTTGGTATACCAGACTCAGAACTTATGGATACTTGTCGACATAACTTTCTTTCGACATTGAAATTCTGTCTGGGTATACATAAGTATGATACATGGCCCGCTTTCATTGAGGTCGCTGATGCTGCTGAAAACGACGTTCCTAATTTAGAACTACTGGGGTTGAAAACACCCAAATAAGAAGACAAGGGCAAGCATCCTCAAACTATCCCTGTCCGTGGAGGTAAAGGAAAAGATGTCCTGAAGGTCGATACTTACAAAGGAGCTTCCAATTCTCAGGGTGCCTCCGACAAGCCTAAGGTGACCTTCTCCTTTGACGAAGATGATGTCATTACCATTTTTCACACACTGACGAAGGGTACTAAACTGACATTGCCTCCACCACGATATCCTGCAGAGGCGAACCAACTGAACGATCCTAAGTACTGTCTCTATCATCAGTATGTGCAACATTCCACTAAGGAGTACATTGTCCTAAAGAAGAATATACAACAGCTTATCGACTTCCAAGTGATCAACCTCGAAGCTGAGGACAAGGTCGTATCTTCTAACATGATCTCTCTTTGGTTTGGTGACTTTCCTCCCAAAGAAGCCCCAGACGGCGTGGTCCCGATCCCCAAGGCTGTAATATAAGTCGTTAACCTACCGCCAGCTCGCAACTCAAACTTGGTGCCACTCACGACTGAACGTGGTGAGATCATGTGGGTCCATTCAGACCTTGTGTAAGAGATTACACAGGGGGTGGTATCTCCTAAAGCAAAAAGAGGCAAGAAATACAAGTCATGCCATATAGTGTCTTCTTTCATCTACGAGGTTCTATCTGGCGAGACGCGATCGAGGAAGGCTTATCTTCGGACGTACGATCCCACAAAAGTAGAAGCAGTACCATCTCGAGCTCCTGTTGCCCCCACAAGCTCAGAAGTCAGCCCGTCTAAGCCTTCAACTATCGACAAAGCCAAGCACAAGGAGACACAGTTTGACAAGTCATCGAAGGTGCCAGCTTCCGAAGGCAAGGATCGGCCCTACAACTTTGACATACTGGCACAGCTGGCCAATACGCCTGCCAGGTTGTCTCTGTTCGACCTATTACGACTCTCCAAAGAAACGCGGAAGGCCTTAATGAGGCATTACTACATGCCGACTCTTATCTCGCTGAAGTCAAAGCCCCGGCTGAAGACCCTGTCTCCTGTTCCCACTGCCACAGTACTATAGAAGTGGTGCCCAACATCACCTTTTCACAGGAGGATATGCTACTCAAAAATAATTGTCATGATAGACCCCTGTACTATACAGGTATATCGGGGCGATCAAGGTGGACCGCATGCACATCGTTCCAGGATCCTCCCTCGGCAACATTCCTAAAAGTTTGCTTCAAATTCTAGGAATCCCTCTACACAAGTTATCTGCAACCAATACAACTATTATGGCTTTCAATGCTGGTCGAAGCCACACGCTAGGCAAGATCCGTCTCAAGTGCCAGATTGGTGATCTTCGAACGGAGGTTTTCTACTATGTGATCGATGCCAATGTATCCTACAACGTCTTGTTGGGATGTCCATAGATACACGAGAATATGATCGTTCTTTCCATACTTCACCAATGCTTCAAGTACGTCAACAGTGACGTTGTCATGAAGACGGAGTTTTTTCGATGTCGATCCTTTTAAGGGCATCGAAGCCTACTATAGAGATTCGGTACTTTACCAATCTCAGCCCCCCAAGGATGACGGCAATGAAGCTGACAATGAAGGTGAAGCAAGTTTATCCTCCAATGATGGTCCCCTGATTATCCGAGTTAAAGGACGTACTACTCTAAAAAGTACTCCGAAGCCTCTTACAATCTGTGTGAAAAAGAGGAACCCTGACAAGGTCAAACCATTGACTATCACTCTCCACAAGACACCTCGGAAGGAACCTGCTGAAGTCTGTCCTCCGAATCCTGAAGAATTACCACATGTGGTGAACTTTGCCAAGACTATGGGTCCTCTTCCAGATGATGATCCTCTTAATGAGTATATCAATACTCATAATAATGTACCTTCAGTGGATGATATTATCCCTGAAGAAGAACTTGCGTATTTTCTTAGTAAAGGTTTATCTTTGAATTACTCTGATGTCTATCAATCTATAAACCACTACATAGATACGATATATGCTCTAGAGCACGGCATAGGACCACACCTCTGCATGCCAGTCACGACGCCTCACATACGGGAAAAAGTTTACCCAGATGATATCCACTACTTCATCGTTCCAGCCAGAAAGAAGGGCGACGAATTAATCATCTTCGGTCTAATAATTGGCGAAACAAAGTTCCTTTCGAACACTACTTCACCTAAGCACAACATGGAAGTTGATTATGACTCTTGGAAAATGTAACTTTTTCGACATAGTTGGCAGGCCAAGAATATCATCCAGAATATGGGATATGACTTCAAAAGCGACCAGGGGCTGAATTACGGCCGGGGACGACGGTTGCCAATATGACACTTTGCTCCTTCCGATAAACCCGAGAACTACTATCAAAGAAATGGTGTTGGTTTGGGTAATGTCACTCCTCCAACAACTCCCGAAAGATCAGATGATGAAGCGGATCGATGTTCTCATTCTTCTGATTTCTGCCTCTGGGACTCAGACTCTAGCATTGGCATATGTTCAAAGCGACTCTGTCCGTCAACATGGTTTCAGTTGACCAAATTACGGACGATGTCCAATCGATCGAGCTTGAACAATAGGCTCAAAATATGGATACTAGGTGGGAGCTGTGCTTTGAACAACGTGAACCACCTACCGAAGACGAAGTCATCCAAATCAATTTAGGAGATAAATCATCTTTTAAACCAATTTTCGTCAGTAAAAGTCTATATATAGATGAACGCCAATCTTTTATACAGCTTATAAGAGAATACATCAACATCTTTGCATGGAGCTATGAAGACATGCCAGGCCTGGACCCTAAAGTCGCCATGCACCGCCTGAATATTTCATCTAAAGCTAAGCCAGTGAAGCAGCAACAACGACGATTCCGACCAGATGTCATGGAGGCCATTGAGAATGAAGTCAAGAAGCTCATTGCTAGTGGATTCATTCACAAAGAAAAAAAACCTGACTGGGTTGCCAATATCGTTCCAGTCATAAAAAAGAATGGTAAAGTTCGAGTCTGTATCGATTACCATGATTTAAACTCTGCATGCTCGAAAGACGAGTTTTCTCTTCCGATCACCGACGTAATGATTGACAATACCGACGACTTTGAGCGGATGTCCTTCATGGATGGGTTCTCAGGCTACAACTAGATCAAGATGCTCCCCGACGATGAGAAGCACACATCTTTTCAAACACCGTGGGGGTATACTGCTATACGGTGATGCCCTTCGGATTGAAAAATGTAGGGGCGACATACCAGCGAGCCATGAACATAATTTTTTACGATCGTTTGCGCAAAACAGTGGAGTGCTACGTAGACGATATCGCAGTCAAAAGTCGTCTCAAGGGCAACCACCTCCAAGACTTGACAACGGTGTTCGAAATAATGCGTGCACACCAACTCAAGATGAATCCAACTAAGTCATTTTTGGGAGTCTCCAGCAACAAGTTCCTTGGTTTCGTCATCACTTCAAAGGGTATACATCTTGACCTTGAGAAAGTGAAGGCTATCCTCGATATGCATCCTCCAAGAAATCTCAAAGAGCTACACGGATTACATGGAAGGCTAGCCTACATCAGACGATTCATTTCGAACATTTCTGGAAGGTGTCAACCATTCACTCAGCTCATGAAGAAAGGCATATATTTCGTCTGGACTAAACAATATCAATACGCATTCGACGATATCAAGAAGTATCTTACTGTAGGTCCTAAAAAATCAAGTTGCACCCATCAACAAAGTCATAAAAATTAAGAAATATATCTTTCAAATGAATTATGCAGAAGTCAGATTGCGCATCATCCAGATTGCGCAGAGTGGACTGCACACACTTTCAAGTGCATAAGCTGACGTAGCCATGTCTTACCTGACACAATCAAATCTTCTGACAACTGACAGCACAAAGAACGAGGAGACTGTTTGTTTACTGCGCCACACAGTGCTCGAGGATAGCTGTATATGTAGTGCAATCTGCCTGCAGCGCAATCCAGCCCAGCACGGTCCATCCCAGTGCAATCTGAAGCCAGCGCAATTCATATGGCGCACTTCATCATGACAACTGACAAATGTACACGTGGCATTCATACCATCAATTGCTGACTATGTGGCAACCGTCTGTACATGATCATGCGCATTTCAATCAAATGATGCCATGTTTCCAAGGCAGTTGGCCCACGATCAGACAACTGCCTGGGCAGTCTAATGTTACGCAATCCAGTGCATGCATAATCCAACTTGCGCCATTCAGAATAACTAAAAGTTAGTTATTTCCAGAACTCTATAAATAAGAGTTTCAAGTCTTCATTCCAGGGGATCAGACAAAAAAGTTCAGAAATATCAGAGAGTTCAGGAGTTCTTACCTAAGTGCTACTGTATTATTCCGAGGCTATCGCCTTCAAATTCAGAGGCTACCGTCTTCAAAGTTCACATCGTCCAAGGGATAAAGCAATCGTCATCTAGATTGGATTCCTATAGTTGTACTTTCCCAGAATTCTTGTAATCTTCTTTACAAAGTTTGTAGAAATAAAGATCAACTTTTGTTTTTGTAAACAAAATGGTGACTCTGTTGGGGACGACTTTCTCCTCCGACGAGGAAGTGACAACTCAATGTAACATTGCGTCTATCGGGAAGACACAGAAGACGCTGGTTGTGAAGGTCAACCAGACGGCCTACGAAGCCATGATCAACTCCAGGACTACTCCTCGTACTGCAGCAACTTCTGGCACGAACAAAGTGCGCCCAGTGTAGATCCTAAAGACTGCTGCACAGTCTGTTGATTCTGCCACCAAGACTGCTGCACAATCTAAGGTCTCTGCTGCTAAGACTGTTGTACAGTCTGTTGTCTCTGCTGTTGCACAATCTGCCTCTACTACTCATCCGTAGTCTGCTGTTAACAGTACACAAACTACATCATATGCTGCTCTGTCAAAGTGCAAGACTCATGTTCCTCTGGCGCAGTTGGCTGCTACTCTGCATGTGCAGTCTACTACTCCAGCAACCAGAGTACAACTCAAACACTCTGGTAACAAGACTCCTGTTGCGCAAACTGTTGGCCTATTGGTCATATGGTCAAACTAATTTTAATAATTGATCAAACTCTGTCTGGATATATAAAGCTAGTCAAGATGTATCGGACTCTTGGACCTGAACAAGAACAGCTATCTACAAAGTTCAAGACCAAAGCTATGTTTGCCTATTCGAGTCTGTATTTATTCAAGCAATGTATTTTTCATTTTATTGAGTATAGGAATACGTTGTACACCGAGTCGTACTGGTAAATAGGCTATTCCAACATGTTTTCAAAATACTTTTAAAATGTCCTTTGTTTTAAAAAACATTCATTTAAACAAAAGCTTCAAAAAGGTTTTCAAAAATCATCAAAAACTAATTTTTAAAACCTAACCTAACCTAACCCTGACAGAACTCGGCCAGAGTTCGGCCAGAGTTCGGTTGGTGGCCGTTTGATTTTTGAATTCTTCTGAACTTGGTCCTCCTGCAGTTGCAAATTTGATCGGGATTTCCTCATAGAGTTCTGTCCGAATTCTGCCCAAATTTTGCCATAATTCTGTCTTTGGAATTCCTATAAATAGAGAAGGATTTTGATCATTTCAATTCACTCATTCACTTTCAATCTTCTCTCTATCTAAAGCTTTCAATCTTCCAAAGAGTTTTCTTGAGCTTTAAATTTCAGATCCCAAGCCAATTATAATCCTCTAGTCGATTTGCCACTGCGGTGTGGTCTAGGAGTTTCTAAGAGATTGTAATCAGAAGGCTTGATTGAAGAATACCTCTTCACATTTGAAGTTGGACGAGTTCTTCGTATCAAAGCTCGCGTTGTAGAAGTTGCAAGGACTTCGTAAGAAAACTTACGATTTTGCCAATAGTGGATTCAACTGGTAGCAAGAGTTCTACCGACTGGATTAATCCTCAACAGAGGGAAACCAGTATATATCTCTGTCTTTGCGTTTGTTTTATTATCTCTGTCTTTACATTACTTAATTGTGATTATTATTCTGTGATCTTGCTGCTAACATTTTAATTAGCAATATTCCGCTGCCAACTCTATTCACCCCCCTCTAGAGTATTGTGCTTTACGATTTCGTTCCTACAATTGGTATCAGAGCGGGTGTTACAGGTAAAGCAAGGTAACATTGCAATAATTTATTTATTGTTATATAGATCACAGCATAACACATGCCAACTGTGAAATTCATAAGTGAAGGCCAGGCCACAAACAGACCTCCACTGTTTGATGGTACGAACTATACCTACTGGAAAACACGGATGAGTTTCTTCTTGAAATCACTTGACTTTGATTTATGGTCTATTGTCATTGATGGCTATCAAAAGCCACCGCGTATAAATGTTGATGGAGTTTTAGTTGAAAAACCCCATAACAAATATACAGAGGAGGAAAAGAAAAAGGCCAGTCTTGACGTACGTGCTATTAATGCTCTATTTTGTGCTTTAGACAGAACTGAATTTAACTGGGTGTCTATCTGCACAACGGTTAATGAAGTGTGGAAGCTACTTGAAGTCACACATGAAGGCACGACTCAAGTCAAAGAATCAAAAGTCAGCAGACTTACTCAAGAGTATGAGGTGTTCAAAATGAAGCCCAACGAAACAGTTACTCAGATGTTCAAAAGATTCTTGGATATTATAAATCCTTTGTCATCCCTAGGCAAAGAGTACAATAACCATGAAAAGATTCACAAACTCCTGCGAGCACTCACAAAGAACTGGATTCCAAAGGCTACTGCAATTATTGAAGGGAACGACCTCACCACTATGTCCCTCGAAGTACTCATGGGTAAGCTACTGACTCATGAACTGGAGCTACAAGATTTTGAAGAGCCTACACCAAAGGAGAAGACGATCGCTTTCAAGGCTCAGCACAGAAAAGCTGCTGAAGGTGACTCAGACAGCAGTGAATCTGATGCTGAAGATTAAGCACTCCTAGTAAGGAATTTCAAAAGATTCATGAGATATGAGAAGAGAGCCAAAGAAAACAACATCAGTAACAACTGGTATCAAGATGATGCTGTCTGCTATGGCTGCAAGAAGAAGGGACACATGAAGAAGGACTGTCCTACAAACTCATCATAAAGCAAGAAGAGCAACAGGTATAAAAAAAGGAACCTGAAGAGATCAACATCTCGGAGATATGCCAACACCAGCATATGGCATGAAAGTGAAGCCAGCGACTCAGAAGACGAACAATCAGAAGACGCTACAAACATATGCTTTATGGCATCCTATCAGGTACCTACTGAACCTGTAGTTGATACTTATGATGACTTCACCTTTGAGCAATTAGGAGATGCCTTCAGTGAACTGATGTGTGATTACAGGAAACTACGTAGCAAATATCAGACCTCTAAGAAGGTACTCAAAGAGTACAAAGGTGAAATAGGTAGACTTACCGACCTACTAGCTGAGGTTAGAAATAATGTTAGTGAGTCTGGTAAGCTTTCTTCTATCAAGCTCTTATTACATGAGACTACCAAGTCATCTGAAGAGAAAGACAAAGTTATTGACCAACTCAAAGAAGAACTTTCTAAAGAGAAGAAAAGTCTTCAATGTGCACAAATCAGAATGGAAACACTCACTTCTGATTATACTAAGTTGTATGACACTTCCAAAAGATTGGAAATTAGGTTAGGAAAACAGCTTGAGACTGCTGCTTCCTTCCCTAACACTTGTCAATTATCAAAAAATTGGAACATTCCCAAGCCAAACACTGTCAGACCTAATACTATCAAACCTTTACCCCAAAAGGTTAAGCCCAAACAGGATTATAGATATGCTTTCTTCTATACTAGAAAACCTAAACCTACCAACCATGCACACCACTCAGCTTTCAACACTCGACATGCACAATGTCATTATTGTGGCCTTATTGGTCATATTTTACCTGCATGTAGAATCAGAAAGCTTGTTGATTTAAATATTTATGCTTGGATACCAAAGGCTAACATTTCAGGATCTTACAAGAAATGGGTACCAAAAGTTTCATCTGCAAATTGTTTTGTAGGTGGAACACCCTTCACATGCTAAAAGCAAATGGATCCTCGACAGCGGTTGTTCACGGCATATGACCGGTGACGCTACATTATTTGCAACACTGTCAAAGAAGAAGAAGGAAAGTTATGTTTCCTTCGGTAATAACTTGAAAGGGTATATTATTGGTATCAGTGACGTTGGTAAGTCTCCCTATCCTATAATTAAGGATGTCTGTCGCGTTACCGAGTTGAAACATAATCTACTCAACATAAGTCATTTAGCTGATCATGGTTATGGCATCAACTTTATCAAAGACAAATGTACTATAGTTGATAGCTCAACTGGTAGTACTATCATTGAAGGTATCAGGAAAGACAACATATATGTTTTCTATTTGTTGGAAGAAAGTAACATTTCAGGTAGATGCTTAATAGCTAAAAGTGATGAGAGTCATCTGTGGCATATGAGACTCGGTCACGCAAATATGGACACAATCTCAAGATTATCCACAAAGAAGCTAGTACGCGGTTTACCAGACATTACATTCAAGAAGGATTCGGTATACAATCAATATGAAAAGAACAAAGCTACCAGATCCACATTCAAGTCAGTAAATGCAGTATGTACTACTAGACTTCTACAATTGCTTCATATGGACTTATTTGGTCCTAGTAGAGTTACTAGCCTCGGAGGTAAGATTTATGCTTTTGTAATTGTAGATGATTACTCTAGATACACGTGGGTATACTTCTTGACACACAAGAATGATACATTATCCGAATTTGTCGCCATTTGCAAGAAAGTACAGAATGAAAAAGGTTACATGATCACTCGTATAAGAAGCGATCATGGAGAAGAATTTGAGAATGCAGAGTTTGAGCAATTTTGTGACACACATGGTTTTGTACACGAGTTCTTCTGCCATAGGACTCCACAACAAAATGGAGTTGTGGAACGTAAGAACAGAACTCTATCCGAAATGGCCAGAGTAATGTTAAACCAGTTTAGTCTACCCAAATATTTCTGGGATGAAGCTGTCAATACAGCTTGTTTTGTTCTCAATAGAGTTCTAATTCGACCCAAATCGAAGAAGACTCCATTTAAGTTATGGTTTGATAGAATTCCATTAGTTTCTTATTTTAGAATATTTGGCTGTAAATGCTTTATTCT
Organism: Iris pallida; assembly: GCA_029216955.1. NCBI lineage: Eukaryota > Viridiplantae > Streptophyta > Magnoliopsida > Asparagales > Iridaceae > Iris > Iris pallida. Next base: position 23,686,403 of record JANAVB010036019.1, on the reverse strand, counting down.
TAATACAAAAGACAATTTAGGAATGTTTGATGAAAAGGCCAATGAAGGTATATTTTTAGGTTATGTGGCCAAGAGCAAAGGATACAGAGTCTTCAACAAACGAACCATGATCATCAAAGAATCAATCAATGTTACTTTTGATGAACTGAATCAAATGACTATCGATAAAAATAACGAAGATCCAACTGTACCAAGCTCAACAACAGCTGATTCTCAACCAACCTCTGTACTAGCTGATGCTCCTAGAGAAGATCCAGGAACCAGCTACCTTCAGAGTCCGCTAAAAAGGTTAAAATTTACGGCTGATCATCCAAAGAATTTGGTAATTGGTGACATTACCAAAGGTGTAAGTACTCGTACATCCAGTAGAGGTATTGTTTCTATTGTTGCATTTATTTCACAGCTAGAACCCAAAACTATTGATGAAACATGTAGTGATAGTTTTTGGATAGATGCTATGCAAGAGGAATTAAACCAATTTGAACGGAATCAAGTTTGTGAACTTGTTCCCAAGCCTATTGATCATCCGGTCATTGGCACCCATTGGGTATTCAGAAATAAACTGAATGAGAATGGTTTAGTGACTCGTAATAAGGTTCGACTCGTAGCTCAAGGATGCAATCAAGAAGAGGGTATCGACTACGATGAGACTTATGCCTCAGTTGCGAGATTAGAATCCATTTGTATGTTATGTACATTTACATGTTTTCATAATTTTAAATTATTTCAAATGGATGTCAAAAGTGCTTTTTTAAATGGTTTTATAAAAGAAGTTTTTGTAGCACAACCTCCAGGTTTCACAGATTTTAAAAACTCTGATCATGTTTTCATGTTGAAGCAAGATTTATACGGTTTGAAACAAGTCCCTCGTGCTTGGTATGATCGTCTAAGCTCTTTTCTACTTGACAACGGTTTTTCAAAAGGCAAGGTTGACACTACACTTTTTATTAAGTCCTTTAATGGTAAGCTTCTTTTAATACAAGTCTATGTAGATGAAATCATATTTGGATCTACTGATGAATCTCTGTGTCAAGAATTTTTTAAGTGTATGCAGAATGAGTTTGAGATGAGCATGATGGAAGAGCTAAAATTCTTTCTCGGACTGCAAATCAAAAAAACTGACAATGGGACGTTCATAAATCAAGCCAAGTACACAAAAGATTTGCTAAAGAAGTTTGATCTGGATAATGTCAAACCTATTGGCACTCTGATGGCAACTTCAATAAAGCTTGATATTGATGAACTAGGCAAGCCGGTCGACACACGTAAGTATCGAGGTATGATAGGTAGTTTACTTTATTTAACTGCTAGTCGTCCAGATATAATGTTTAGTATTTGCATGTGTGCACGTTTTTAAGCTAATCCGAAGGAATCACATCTGTGCGCAGTTAAGCGTATCTTTTGATACCTTAAGGGCACTTCTTCTGTAGGCTTGTGGTATCCCAAAACTAAGTTCTTTGACCTTATTGGTTATTCGGATACAAATTTTGCCGGATGCAAAGTTGATAGAATAAGTACCAGTGGCACATGTCATTTCTTAGGCAAGGCTTTAGTCTCATGGTTTAGTAAAAAGCAAAATTTTGTAGTCCTATCAACAACAGAGGCTGAGTACATCGCCGCAGGACGTTGTTGTGCTCAGATTTTGTAGATGAAACAAACCTTGGAAGACTATGATTTATTTTATACACATATTCCCATTTTTTGTGATAACACGAGCACTATTAATTTGACTAAGAATCCTGTATGTCATTCTCGTACTAAACATATCGAGATAAGACATCATTTTCTTAGAGATCATCATCAAAATGGAGATATTGACCTTGTATACATAGATACTGAAAATCAATTAGCTGACATTTTCACAAAACCTCTAGCAGAAGATCGTTTCAATTATTTACGTCGAGAATTAGGAATTTTGGACATCAATAATGTTAATTGATTTTATTTTATGATTTTATTTCAATATGTAAAAACTGTGTTAGAGACAAGCCAATAAAGAGTCTGTCTGTCACCACAACTACGGTTGAAGCGAAGCAGTACTTAATAGTTCCCCGATGAACCTCCGCCAGCTGGGACAATACTCCTACAGCTAATCTAAAACAGTCGCTGTGTAATGATATTTAATCTATAAAATAATATTAATTATGTTAATTGAAGGTTAAAATTACTAATCTTTGAATTAAATATTTGAAATGAGCCAATGAAAAAGAAAGTGTTCCAAACAAAACCCAGGCGAGTTCGGCCAGACTTCGGGCCGAATTCGGCCCGAGTTCGGTTGAAGGTATCAGGTTATATAACCAGAACCCGGGAGCCTTTCTTCTTCATTTCTTCTAAACTACATCAACAGCAGCAGCAGCCACGCGAGAGAACCCCCAAACCCTAGTTCTTCACCACCCCTTCTCTTCCAATCCAAGTGGTGAAATCAATCCAAATTTTGGATTCGTGCGAAGTTTGTCATTCTTTACAACATACTCAATTCTCGGGAGGTATAACTCCTTATTTCCCTTCCGTTTGATTTCGTGCTATTTCCTTTTTATTGCACAAATGGCACCTAAGGGTTTTAATCCCTTCAAGAGAAAGAAGACAACCAACCCAAGTGAGGAAGGTTCATTTTCGAATCCACCCACTAATTCCCTCTTTTCGCCAGTCCAATCTAGCGATGGCACGTTCGACAGGTTTTACTTTCAAACCCTAGACCAAGCCCTACTGTGGTAAGGAGATTTTTCCATGAGATCCATATGCACAGGCGCTCCCATTAAGTGGACTGTATTTCCAGATCACCGCCATTTCTTTGAGGCATTAGGGTTACAGCATTTTGTTAAACTCTGTTTTCCCGTATCAACTAATGCCATTAGACTGTTTTACTGCAATATCATATTAAACAAGTTTGATGTAAGCACTCGTGTTAGAGGATTAGATATCAATTTCAATGATGTTCTCTTAGCGGAGATCCTTGGTATTCCCAACGAAGGTAAACCGCTGGTTGATATCACTGAGTTTGATTTTCCCGAAGGTACGACACTTACTTGTTTCAAAGCAGAACTCTGTGCACCTGATAGAGTTTGCTCTGGAAAGTTCAAGGCAAACAACTTGAACTTGTTCGATTATGAATTGCACCGTATCATTTACTCCACTCTCCTTCCGAAATCTACTTCGAAGGATGATGTCACGTCTCTTGAATTATCTGCTATGTATCACATTCTTAAGGGAATTTCATTTTCTGCCCCTAAGACCATTATTCAGATGATGGGACGTTGTCTTGCAAGAGATAGAAATCTCTCTTATGCGATGATTCTCCCACGCATCTTCCAGCGTTTCATCATTGACTTATCTACTTGTGCTCAAGACCCTGAGCCCAAGGTTCTCAAGTTATCTCATCGCAGTATGACTGCATCTGCTCCTCCTACTGCTCCTGCTACTGCTCCACCTCCTCCACCTCCTCAGCAGTATGCTATGACATTTGAGGGCATACACCAGCACATTTCAGATTTGCACGTCTCTATGACGGACATGGCTCACGAACGTGAGTTTCGCGACGTCACCCGTTATCAGGTGATTGTAAATTCTCTTGCTGATCTTCGCTTCGCCCAGACTGGACATTCTGCCGGTTCCATTCCTAGAGATCCAGCTTTCTCTGGTTACCACTGTGAGGATGAGGCTGTTCATGCCTACTTTCAGCCCGGTAACGCATATGATTGGTACCGTTCTGACCGTGCTCCTCCTCGTGACTATGTCGGTGAGTTTTACACTGGCGCTCCTCCTCACCCTTCCGGCGCGGGTACCTCTGCAGCTGGTCCTTCTGCACATGCTGGTCATGCTGACGATGACGATGATGATGATGAAGAGGAGTTGTGATATGTTAGTTGATTTGTAAGACTTAGACATTATCTACTGTATACTTGGAAATGCTCCGACATTCTAAGTTTTTCCTTTTAGACTTTATTATCAGTATTTCTTTTTGAGGACATGTACTGGATTTGTTTTATTGATGTCATCTGAACATCTTTATCTGCATCTTTATGAGATTTGTAGTTTATGATTCATATCAGTTTATTTACTTAGAATCTTTATCTGCTTCTCTATTATAAACTGAATTTATTTACTTAGCATCTTTATGGATACTGTGATATTATTCTTTGTTTATTATAAACGGCTGGAGTACAAATACATGCCTGTGATGTCATTCAAATTTTCTTTACTATTTTTCATCATGTTTATTTTCTTGTATTTCTTCACTGTTTGTTATTTATGCATTGATTGCGGGAAAGTTTTTCTCTTTTGCAATTATTTTGCTAAATGACAACGGGGGAGAAAAATAAAGATCTAACATTTCTTTTGAGAAAATACAGGACATAAACAATTTTTGATTTTATTTCAAACTTAAATGTTATATCATTCATAGTTTGTCAATTATCAAAATGGGGGAGATTGTTGGCCCATTGGTCATATGGTCAAACTGATTTTAATAATTGATCAAACTCTATCTGGATATATGAAGCTAGTCAAGATGTATCAGACTCTTGGACATGAACAAGAACAGCTATCTACAAAGTTCAAGATCAAAGCTATGTTTGCCTGTTCGAGTCTGTATTTATTCAAGCAATGTATTTTTTATTTTATTGAGTCTAGGAATACGTTGTACACCGAGTCGTACTGGCAAATAGGCTATTCCAACATGTTTCCAAAATACTTTTAAAATGTCCTTTGTTTTGAAAAACATTCATTTAAACAAAAGCTTCAAAAAGGTTTTCAAAAAGGTTTTCAAATATCATCAAAAACTAATTTTTAAAACCTAACCTAACCCTGACAGAACTCGGCCAGAGTTCGGCCAGAGTTCGGTTGGTGGCCGTTTGATTTTTGAATTCTTCTGAACTTGGTCCTCCTACAGTTGCGGATTTGATCGAGATTTCCTCATAGAGTTCTGTCCGAATTCTGCCCGAATTCTGCCAGAATTCTGTCTTTGGAATTCCTATAAATAGAGAAGGATTTCGATCATTTTAATTCAATCATTCACTTTCAATCTTCTCTCTATCTAAAGCTTTCAATCTTCCAAAGAGTTTTCTTGAGCATTAAATTTCAGATCCCAAGCCAATTACAATCCTCTAGTCGATTTGCCAGTGCGGTGCGGTCTAGAAGTTTTTGAGAGATTATAATTAGAAGGCTTGATTGCAGAATACCTCTTCACATTTGAAGTTGGACGAGTTCTTCGCATCAAAGCTCGCGTTGTAGAAGTTGCAAGGACTTCGTCAGAAAACTTGCGACTTTGCCAATAGTGGATCAACTGGTAGCAAGAGTTCTACCAACTGGATTAGTCCTCAACAGAGGGAAACCAGTATACATCGCTGTCTTTGTGTTTACTTTCTGTAACTCCCCTTCCCGAAAATATTTAAAATTATTTTATTTATTTATTTATTGGATTTAAATAAATATATTTATTGCTATTAGATATTATTATTAGCGGTTAATTGAATATTTATTGATATATAGATATATGAGATAAATATACCAGAATATGGATGTCTATATATATATATATATATATATATATATATATATAGAGAGAGAGAGAGAGAGAGAGAGAGAGAGAGGTATATAAAGATACATGGGTGGATGTGCTTAAGCTATTAATAATTTAATTTGCTAAGCAAAGTCTGAGAAGACTTTTACATGTAGAGTGCTAATGAAGCTTATTTGTACAACCATTCGATTGATGAGAAAATGGTTACATGACATACACAAAATAGGTTGGAGAGCGTTCAGAACCTTCTCTAGAAATAACACATATCCCAGCCCAGCATACCCGAAATCAGCGGCCCACAAGCCAGCCCGAATACAAAATTCTCCCCTCTCGGTTTCATCCAGGGGTCAGGAAGACTCGGAACGCGTATATATAAATTCAAAGAGAGAGAGTTCTCTTGAAAGCTACAACCCTAGCCGACTTGTGCAACACCCCCTGCCTATTACTTCATGCGCGACCCTCTCTATCACCGACCTCCTCATTTCCATGGCAAGCGCCGTCTCGACTCTCTGTCGAATCCTTCTCGCGTGTTGCCGGGCATTCCGCTGCCACAGGTGCCACCCCGCCCCAGATACTGGACCACCATGCGTCGCCGGCGCTGGCACGAGCAGCAAGGGCGACAACACTGTTAGCAACAGCAATAGCGCGGCCACCCTGGCACCGTCGCCGGCAGGCGTTCCGGCCAGGCACGACCCACAGTGCCTTACAGCAGGCACGGCCACGAACCACAACGACGTTGCCAGGCGCGTTACTGCAGGTGTCGCAACCGTGGCGACGACCACCGCAACTCGTGGTGCGAGGTTTTGTCGGCGCTGTCCTCGTTGCCCGACGTTGCCGGGCCGACGTTGCACCATCCATAGGCCGCAAGCTCTTCTAGTCGAGAGAAGCCCAACCGAAGAAGGAGTGCGGAGTTGACAACAGAAGCTCCCCGACGTGCTTCTTCCATCTCCTTGACTCGCTAAGCAAAGAAGAGAATATTGGTAATACCATCTTCTCTCTGTCGTTCAAATATATATAAGTTTTGCATGGCCGGCCATATGTAATACATGAAGAAGCAACAACTCAGTCACCCTTATGATATATTTCATTTAAACCCTCCCATTTTTTCTTATTCCATTGCTCATAGTTTAATAAAGTAAATATCAACAAACCAAAATCCCTTCTTCCCAAGACAGAATGGTATAGGACTTTTACACATAACCCCCTAAGCATATGACCACTTTGAAATTAGGCCAAAGGAGAGAACATGCATTTATGGGATAGTAGGCCATTTAGCATATACCACATTCTCGTAAGACACAAACACTGTAGCCATATCATCTTAAGCACTATAGAAATTCAAGTAGTAGTTTTTGTATAAATATTTAGCTATATATAAATATAATAATATAGTTAAATACTTAACTAATGTATCAAGGAAGGTTTCCTATAGCTACTGACCCAATCGAGTAGATTTATGATAGGTATGCACTTTTGCATAAAAGACCTTAGGGAATAATCTTTTGGTAAAAAAAGAAAGAGAATTCTTTAGATATTTTTAGTTGCACATATTCAGTGAAACCTCAATTACTTTGTGTACGTTCGCCAAGTCGAGATAAAACTTACGCCAACAGGACCGAGTTATTTTTCTGGTCCTGTATACCAAATTTGGTCCGATTCTGAGACAGTTGATCGGATCACCGTTTTGCGGGCCCCATGGTCCCACTCAAAGGGCGATTTTGTGCACGGCCCGCCGGAATCCAACTCTGGACATACGGTTGGGTTCGTATCGGAAAACTGGATCCGTAGACATATAGTTTGACGACTTTAGAGACCGTTGACTCTGGCACGCTTTTCGGTGCAAAGCGGATCCAACGGCGGATACCGTTTTGGCCCGAAATTACCGTTTTGCCCCTGTGTCCAGAATTGGACTTAAGGACAGGCAATCCTAGCTATTTGGACTATTCTGAGATTATTGGTATTGTTTATTTCAGCTTCCGGGGACTGTTGTACGGGTTTTGACTATAGTGGCACATTGAGTAGTTCAGATTGCCGGTTTCACCAGCAAAGGACCACAGGCGAGTACAGTTTATTGTCTGCATTTCGATATTGATTTTTACTATATTTCATTGGTTGGTTTCATTAGTTATGTGATTATTTTCTATTATAAATTGTTGAGTCGGAAATGAGAAGTACCAACGATGTGTGATCTGACCTTAGACCGTGTAGACCGTGTAGACCGTGTTGCATTTATTTCTTGTAGACCGTGTAGACAGTATTTTACTTACTTCTTGTAGACAGTGTAGACAGTGTTTTATTTATTGCAAAGTAGACAATGTAGATCATAATTTTTACTGTATTTAAACTGTGTAGATCGTGATTATTATTTGTAAACAGTGTTTCTTTACTGCAATATTTTCTGTAGACCGTGTAACTGTAGACCGTGTAACTGTAGACCATGTAACTGTAGACCGTGTAATTTAGACCGTGTAGACCATGTCGCATAATTGTCCCGAGATCGATCACATATCAAAGGTACTTCTAATGGTGGAAAAGTATATTGGTCTATTTATTACTATTGATTTTTCTTACGGCTTTACTGTTTATTTTCAAACCCATGATTGATGTCTAACCTTTGTCTTATAGTCATTTTCTTTATTTGAAATTGTATTCAGTGAATTGTGCTCGTTCCATTCCTGACTGGAAACCAACATTTTCAGGTTAGCCGTGGATTCACTTAGCATGGGAGATACGGGGATATTTGCAGCCAGAAGCCTAGAGACTAGCTAGATAGTTGAGTTGTAGTCATTCTATAATTGTACAAGTTTATGTTTTATGCAAAAGTAAAACTTGTGCTCTTTGTAAATTAAATTAATCTTTGTGAATGAGCATTATTTGTGGTTTTGATCTTCATGGCCGTGACAGCGTTCTACCGCCGACACTGCGGCGTAGGCTGGCTTGGACACGTCTCGTATCCGTTTAAAAAAAAACGGGTGCGGGTCGTGACAATTTTTTGTAGTGGCCCATACAGGTCTGTCTTCGCAAATCATGCGAACTCGTGATAGTACTTAAGTTAGTTGTACTATTGCGAGCCTGCGACTAGAACATGCTCATTCACGAACAAGGATTAATTTAATTTAAGAGAATGACTAGGACTAGGAGTCCCTTATACGAATTTGCCGATGGATAGTCTAGGCCATGCAATTTAGGATGAGAGTTATTAATTTTGATAGTTTGTCAAATTCCCATAGGTACACTATTACCTCTTGATTGGAAGATATGGTCCAATGTGGATAGATTATTCACTTGGAGAGGCAGAGCTTCCTGGAATTGATGACCTCACCTAGATGAATTATTCAATTCCTTCTCGTTGCCTCTTTAGATATCATCCTCATATTTAGTCCAAATTGCCTATTTAGTTCCTATTTTGCACAGGAATTATTATTTCTGATTGGGTTATCCATATACGAACCTCGAGTTAGTTTCGATTCAAGTTTTTCCTCAAAGGCTTGAATACACATAGAATAGTTAGAGTGTTGTATTTCTTTGTCTTCAGTTATTTCCTCCCTGTTCACCTTTTATTTTAAGGGTTGTGACTGATAGATATTTACGCCTTATTACATAGTCGACTTGTTTGAATCCCTAAAAGCCCAGGAAATTTTTTTTACATACTTTAGTAAAAGGGATGTAGTTAACTCATACTGGCAGGACAGCAGCGCACTGCCGCCAATTATTTAAATTTTGGAGACTAGGGATTCACTGCAGCCAGCAGCGCACTGGCGAGACACGACTCCTAGAATTGAAATTAGTCTAAGAAAATATAGGATTATAGAATATTTCTAAAACTATGGCTAGCGGTCCTCTTTGATCGTAGTTACCCTTGTGACAGGTAGAGTATCTGATAGGATATCACCTCTGAGTCACGGAACCAAGGGGTTTACCATCGTACGAGTATACGGGCGAGGCGTAACTCTCGGTGAAATGACTTCAAACGTGATTACAGGTTTAGGATACTATAGAGGATGGGACAATGCCATGTATGTCCCATAAGATCTAAAGCCGATAGTAGTGGAAGTTTTGTAGTGGGGTAGCATGTCTCCCGACCCAGAATTTTGTAGTCCTTGTGACTTACTACAAGGAATTGATTGACACTAATAGGTTTACCTAGAATATGGAATTTAGAATGTCCATAAACCATTAGACGACCAAGGCCTTAAGGGTAAGATGATAGTGGGATGTTTATAGAAGCAAGAACACCAGGTAAGTTTTGAATCTCTCTAAACTCGAACTACTTGTACCTCTTTTCAAAAATCTTGCGTACTTGTATCTTGACTATTTTGACCAACGCTGCTACTACAGCCTAGTTTTTGCAAGCTTACTCTGTTCTCGAGCTTGATTCGAGACATATGTTTAGTGGGGACGCCTGCTAACTTATTGTCTAATCAGAATCAGTGCATTATGGTCTGATCAACCATGATGTATTTGGTTCGCTCTTTCGTTTATTTACACTACGTGGATGGAGATATATAAGTATCTAGGATCTCATCCGCGACTGCTTTGACAATTCCTCTTGAATTATACGTCCGCCCATGAATCACGTGATTGTATTCAGTGACACCTTCTTGAACTCTTTATTGTTTTTGTCTTTCACTGATTTGGAAAGACAAAAGCTCGCATTGATAGATAGATACAGAGTATCCCCGTGGCTATTGTATACACAAGTGTAGCTATCCACGGCCAGCCAGTGACTAGAACCTTACCTTAAGTTACTCGTCCCCTCTGCTACCCTAAACTTATTATCATGATCTTCCGGTCATTGGAGTCCGAGAATGATTAGGATCCTTCCCTTGACCAAATACCAACCTAGGAGACTATCTATCCTCAAGAAACCAAATGATATGAGTCTCTAATTATTTGCTGGAAGCTTGCCTTAACTAGCAATCCTTAAGCCTTGAACCAACCCTTCCTCGCCCGAAACCACAGTTAGACATGAGATGAGTGGACAATAGTGTAATCATTTACCGTGACACTCATCCCAAGATTGGTTTCCAACAAATATTGCTCTAGTTATGAAAGTTTTATTATTAAGACCTAACTAGTGTTGGAACACCACGGTCACTAGCTTAGCCAATACCATAGCTTAAATACCCTGTCACACTATGACTTACCAGTTGTCAACAGCAATACCTGATCACTACAACTCTTGTGACCATGGCCTGGCAGGTTTGACACAAAATAGAATTTCTTGACTGAATTGTTAGAAATCTTTTCATAGGAGATATGCCTTAGAGCTGGTTACCCCGTCGATAACCCTTGTATACTATGAACGAGTAGATCATTCTATTTTATCAACCATGTGTTATTGTACACACTCGTTTTTCAATTATGGAGGAACGATCCTTGACTTGACTTATATCTACCGTATCATGATACGACGTGCCTTATTCCCTATTAACAAAGGACCGGGGTACAGTATCCGGACTTTGGAAACCTTCTAACCTCATTATTCCTAAGACCATGTCCTAACTTCTAAGGTGGGTAGACTGTAAGCCTTCTAAAATTTTTTGGATACACCAAGATTATTAAGTGATTAGAATTACTCCCATTAGGAGGATGATTAGTGCCCTTGGACTCCCACCTTCCATTTAGATCATTTTGTGTTCCCGGCCGTGCCATTAATATTCGGAGCACGAGACCAACTGTTACCTTCCAACAAACTTTACATGCAAGATCTAGACGAATCCACCTTCATCCAGGTATATCATGTCCTACTCAAACCCGTCCCCTTGTACTCTATTTTTATGGTACGACTTTCAGGTAAAAAGGACTAGCTATAACCCTTACCATAATATCGGTAAACTTCCTGACTTCCATTAGAGCATCAACCTTGACTCGAACCTTACGACCCAATATATGGATTGTGATCTACTCGAAGCCATTACGGACATGTCACTGGTGTGCCATTCAATTGTGTCTTCTCGTGCTACTTAAACACAAAAGTCACTAAAGACGTATTTTTAAAATTTTGGGAACCTAGCAAACCAACTGGACTGGCAACTAGCTCAACCCTTGGATAGGAACCTATTCTAGGTTACCCTAACTAGTAGAAACAGTTTTATTATGAGGATATTGTCTAATCCATGTGGATTGGAACCCAATGTTCATTCAACCAACGACTGAAAGAGAACCCATTAAGACCACAATTTTGATTTCTCAAATTTTGTTCCATTATAGAACCTTATTTGAATTAGAATTTTGAGAACGAGACTTCTGTATTGCACGAATTGCAGGCCCCTCTAAGTAACAAGTGTCCTTCGATGTAACAGGTGACTAGACTAGAGTAGCCTCATATAGCAAATAAGTCAATGGTTCGTAAATACTCTTTGTAGCGGTATCGTTGGATACTCTTTACTGCTCTTGAAATTTATGGTTGCTCTCGATCATTCTTCCTTACCTTCCCATCTTTTTCTATTTCAGAGCGACGAATGGTCATACTATTTAGAGTTTATCAATATATTTTTAGCTACTGGTGTAAATTGGTTGCTTGTTAAAATTTTGGGGTTGCTTGATAGATATGTGAGGATTATAGATACCATAGGCGATAGATATCTATTGGAAGAATTTGAGCAACAAGTTGGAAGATTATAAGGTTTTAGTGACCTGTGTTTGAGGGAGTAGTATGATCAAAGGTGGGTAGAAGTCCTCGAGAGTTTGTAGTTACAAGGGCTAAGAGAAATATATGATAAATTAAATTGAGGAGAGGTGGACTTACTTTTAAGATTTAAATTTTGGCATACCTACGAATTAGAATTTCGAGGACGAAATTATTTTAAGGTGGGTAGATTTGTAACTCCCCTTCCCGAAAATATTTAAAATTATTTTATTTATTTATTTATTGGATTTAAATAAATATATTTATTGCTATTAGATATTATTATTAGCGGTTAATTGAATATTTATTGATATAGATATATGAGATAAATATACCAGAATATGGATGTCTATATATATATATATATATATATATATATATATATATATATATATATAGAGAGAGAGAGAGAGGTATATAAAAATACATGGGTGGATGTGCTTAAGCTATTAATAATTTAATTTGCTAAGCAAAGTCTGAGAAGACTTTTACATGTAGAGTGCTAATGAAGCTTATTTGTACAACCATTCGATTGATGAGAAAATGGTTACATGACATACACAAAATAGGTTGGAGAGCGTTCAGAACCTTCTCTGGAAACAACACATATCCCAGCCCAGCATACCCGAAATCAGCGGCCCACAAGCCAGCCCGAACACAAAATTCTCCCCTCTCGGTTTCATCCAGGGGTCAGGAAGACTCGGAATGCGTATATATAAATTCAAAGAGAGAGAGTTCTCTTGAAAGCTACAACCCTAGCCGACTTGTGCAACACCCCCTGCCTATTACTTCATGCGCGACCCTCTCTATCACCGACCTCCTCATTTCCATGGCAAGCGCCGTCTTGACTCTCTGTCGAATCCTCCTCGCGTGTTGCCGGGCATTCCGCTGCCACAGGTGCCACCCCGCCCCAGATACTGGACCACCATGCGTCGCCGGCGCTGGCACGAGCAGCAAGGGCGACAATACTGTTAGCAACAGCAATGGCGCGGCCACCCTGGCACCGCCGCCGGCAGACGTTCCGGCCAGGCACGGCCCACAGTGCCTTACAGCAGGCACGGCCACGAACCACAACGACGTTGCCAGGCGCGTTACTGCAGGTGCCGCAACCGTGGCGACGACCACCGCAACTCGTGGTGCGAGGTTTTGTCGGCGCTGTCCTCGTTGCCCGACGTTGCCGGGCCGACGTTGCACCATCCATAGGCCGCAAGCTCTTCTAGTCGAGAGAAGCCCAACCGAAGAAGGAGTGCGGAGTTGACAACAGAAGCTCCCCGACGTGCTTCTTCCATCTCCTTGACTCGCTAAGCAAGGAAGAGAATATTGGTAATACCATCTTCTCTCTGTCGTTCAAATATATATAAGTTTTCCATGGCCGGCCATATGTAATACATGAAGAAGCAACAACTCAGTCACCCTTATGATATATTTCATTTAAACCCTCCCATTTTTTCTTATTCCATTGCTCATAGTTTAATAAAGTAAATATCAACAAACCAAAATCCCTTCTTCCCAAGACAGAATGGTATAGGATTTTTACACATAACCCCCAAAGCATATGACCACTTTGAAATTAGGCCAAAGGAGAGAACATGCATTTATGGGATAGTAGGCCATTTAGCATATACCACATTCTCGTAAGACACAAACACTGTAGCCATATCATCTTAAGCACTATAGAAATTCAAGTAGTAGTTTTTGTATAAATATTTAGCTATATATAAATATAATAATATAGTTAAATACTTAACTAATGTATCAGGGAAGGTTTCCTATAGCTACTGACCCAATCGAGTAGATTTATGATAGGTATGCACTTTTGCATAAAAGACCTTAGGGAATAATCTTTTGGTAAAAAAAGAAAGAGAATTCTTTAGATATTTTTAGTTGCACATATTCAATGAAACCTCAATTACTTTGTGTACGTTCGCCAAGTCGAGATAAAACTTGCGCCAACAGGACCGTGTTATTTTTCTGGTCCTGTATACCAAATTTGGTCCGATTCTGAGACAGTTGATCGGATCACCGTTTGCGGGCCCCATGGTCCCACTCAACGGGCGATTTTGTGCACGGCCCGCCGGAATCCAACTCTGGACATACGATTGGGTTCGTATCAGAAAACTGGATCCGTAGACATGTAGTTTGACGACTTTAGAGACCGTTGACTCTGGCACACTTTTCGATGCAAAGCGGATCCAACGGCGGATACCGTTTTGGCCCGAAATTACCGTTTTGCCCCTGTGTCCAGAATTGGACTTAAGGACAGGCAATCCTAGCTATTTGGACTATTCTGAGATCATTGGTATTGTTTATTTCAGCTTCCGGGGACTGTTGTACGGGTTTTGACTATAGTGGCACATTGAGTAGTTCAGATTGCCGGTTTCACCAGCAAAAGACCACAGGCGAGTACAGTTTATTGTCTGCATTTCGATATTGATTTTTACTATATTTCATTGGTTGGTTTCATTAGTTATGTGATTATTTTCTATTATAAATTGTTGAGTCGGGAATGAGAAGTACCAACGATGTGTGATCTGACCTTAGACCGTATAGACCGTGTAGACCGTGTTGTATTTATTTCTTGTAGACCGTGTAGACAGTGTTTTACTTACTTCTTGTAGACAGTGTAGACAGTGTTTTATTTATTGCAAAGTAGACAATGTAGATCATGATTTTTACTGTATTTAAACTGTGTAGATCGTGATTATTATTTGTAGACAGTGTTTCTTTACTGCAATATTTTCTGTAGGCCGTGTAACTGTAGACCGTGTAACTGTAGACCGTGTAACTGTAGACCGTATAACTTTAGACCGTGTAGACCGTGTCGCATAATTGTCCCGAGACCGATCACATATCAAAGGTACTTCTAATGGTGGAAAAGTATATTGGTCTATTTATTACTATTGATTTTTCTTACGGCTTTACTGTTTATTTTCAAACCCATGATTGATGTCTAACCTTTGTCTTATAGTCATTTTCTTTATTTGAAATTGTATTCAGTGAATTGTGCTCGTTCCATTCCTGACTGAAAACCAACATTTTCAGGTTAGCCGTGGATTCACTTAGCATGGGAGATACGGGGATATTTGCAGCCAGAAGCCTAGAGACTAGCTAGATAGTTGAGTTGTAGTCATTCTATAATTGTACAAGTTTATGTTTTATGCAAAAGTAAAACTTGTGCTCTTTGTAAATTAAATTAATCTTTGTGAATGAGCATTATTTGTGGTTTTGATCTTCATGGCCGTGACAGCGTTCTACCGCCGACACTGCGGCGTAGGCTGGCTTGGACACGTCTCGTATCCGTTTAAAAAAAAAAATGGGTGCGGGTCGTGACACTTTCTTATCTCTGCCTTTACATTACTTAATTGTGATTATTATTCTTGATCTTGCTGCTAACATTTTAATTAGCAATATTCCGCTACAACCTCTATTCACCCCCCTCTAGAGTATTGTACTTTACGATTTCGTTCATACACAAACCACTCTAACTCAGGCCAGAAGACTTTTTGCCAGAACTCCTCATGTGCAATCAGCCAGTGCGCCATCAATCCATGCGCAAACTGTGTCTGCGTAATCTAAGAGAGGCAGCCCTTTGGCTAATCTCTCCTCTTCTCACAATAAGAAAAATAGCTCTGCTCCTCTCCAACACTTTGTTGCTCCTGCGCAATCCACTGGGGGTAGTCTTTTGGCTATTCCTCCTCCTCTCCGGAACAAAGAAAAAGGCCCTTTGGTCTTTTCTCAAACTTCCTCGTCCCATGACTTGGATGACAACAGAGGAAAACGCTCTTTAGCTAACCCTTCTTTCCAAAACAAAGAAAAAGGCCCTTTGGTCTTGTGAGCACACTGAATTTCGGGTTGATTTTTTTTTTCTGATTGATATGGTTTCGATAAATAATTCATTTTGTTATTTTTCCTTAAGTGTACTTTTCTGTGCCATTGATATTTGGAGTGTCAGGGATGTTCAACTCTGGAAATCTTCTTCACGAGTTTTGGAGTGGACAGGATTACCTTCATGACGGTATATAGTGTCCCATCCAAACTTGTTCCCTTGTGTTCTTTTGCTTCGCTGAACTTCGGGTCGATTTAGACCATTTAATTATTATTTATTTTTCGCACTCTTTTCCTTGATCATTTTTAGCACGTTACCGTGACTTTTAAATTTGGAGCGCAAGACCAGTCAGATTCTTGAAACCAACTTCTCATTGATGATCTACTCGAGACGCTCGTCACCCATGACCTTCGTTTCCCACTCAGGCACGTCATTTTGTGCTCCATTTGCTTTGCACAACTTTCCTGACGCGTGACCCGATTTTATTTCACTCCACGACGTCACATTCATTTTCCAACTTGATTTGTGGGTCCCCTGTCGGCCAAAACCTGTCAGCCCCAACTATGGACATGGCCCACTTTGAGCCTACTACCCGTCCGCCACTTGTGTCCCATTTATTGGAATCTCTATGTGCTACTTATTCACTCATGATCATCAACACTTATTTTTAATTCAATTTTTGCACAATGTCCAATTTTGACCCAATTCGGCTCCACCAAGTCCAGTCCAGCTCCATGTTACTCTCCATCATGACACCCTCATAATTCTTGCCCAAAAATATCAAGTACTTATTTTTCCCTATTTTTAATATTTAATGGGAATTTCTATTGATTTTAATCCTTATTGGCATGGCCTATTTTTGCCATTTAATTCCTAGCCATTTGATTCCCCAAATGAATCTCACCCATTAATTTCCCTCCATATCCTTAGCAGCCAACACCCCTAGCCGGCCCTAACTCCAAGGTTTACTTTTCTCTCTCTCCCTCTCACTACTTTTTACAACTCATCTCTTTCTCTTTCTCTCTCTCCCACTATTCTTTATTCTCACAAAACAAAACAACTACAACAACACCAATAATAACACAGCCCCCCCATGCACCCGAACACACCCCGACCTCTTCCTCCTCCTTGGCCCGACCTCCCTGGCAGAGCTAGGCTCCTGCCACCCCCCCGGCCATCCTCGCCGCCGCCGACCTCCTCCATCTCTCCTCCTCCTCCTCCTCCTCCTCCTCCTCCTCCTCCTCCTCCTCCTCCTCCTCCTTCTTCCTCCTCTTTATAACCGAATGCCACCACCTTCATACTACCGCCACCACCGCGCCATCACCACCATCTCCACCACCTTCCCCTTTCGTAGCAGCGTCGTGCCGCCATCGCCGTGTTCGCTGGCCGCCACCATACAGCAACAAGCGTGGCAGTGCCTCACGCACACTTGCAGGCGCACAAACATGCGCGCACGCGGGCCGCCGTCGTACGCTACCACGCCGCCACGTGGGCCGCCGTGGCTTGTCGTGGGTGCGCCCCACTCCGACGAGTCCTCCCCTGACGGCCACCGTCCTCCGGGATGCGCCGTCGAGGCGTTTTGTGCATTTTGAACGACGTCCCGTCGTGACGAGCTCGGGAACGGGACTGAAATTGCCTTCCATTAGAGGTTGTTTAGATAGCTATTTCATTTTTTTCTGGAGTTGTATTTACTTTGTGGATTGTTGTATTTGAGTTTGAGATGTATTCCTGGGTTATGTATCTTAGACACTTAAACTTCTATCTCCTGTATCTCTTTGGATTTTATGTTTTATTTATCCTTATCATGCTCTACCTTAGATGTGATTGAGACTGTATCTGCTATGTCACCCCCATTCGGGCAGTATAAACTGTTTAGTCTTATACTGTTAGATGCATTGAGACCTAGGACAGCATTCTACCGCCGACACTGCGGCGTAGGCTGGGCGTTGTTATGTTCTCGTGCCCTCACCTTACGGTGCGGGTCGTGACACATTTTTAGTGGTGGCCCATGCAGGTCGAGACTAAAAGTGTAGTGGTATTCGAACTAGAGTACCACTACAGCCTGCAGTAGGATTAGGATATATTTTGAAGGTACTCAATCACAGTTAGGACCCTTGAGAGATTCCCGGGACGACCCTTGAGAATCTTATTTAACTTTGATTTGAAAACTCTTTTTCCTTGATTGATTTAATCTTTACTTTCTGCTATTGAATTTGATTTTGATGGATTATTATTGAATTTGAGTTTATATTTATTGATTTTGAAGGATGATTATTGAATTTTAAATTTTGATGATAACTATTGCATCCGAGTTTATATTTTCATGGATTTTTGTTTATTTTTAGATTTTGATGTTCGTTGATAAATTTGAATTGATTTTTGAGTATTCATTGTTGATTTAAATTAATTTTGTCAAGATGAAATTATATGGGCTAGGTCATCTAAGTTATGGAGTCTAGTCTTCTACAGTCATATTAGCCAGCATGGTGAGGACATATAGTTTGACTTGGATATATCTCTCGGGTGTGGAAATTTAAGGTTTTTGCAGGCAAGCTAGCGGCATCGCAAAAATGTTAAATACCATGATTTTAGAGGTACGTGCCTAAGTCGAGGACTCTGTGATTATCGTAGCCTTGCTTACTAGTATGACGAGGATTTAGTGTACCATGATTTTGGACAGACGCATATGATTATCAGATTGTACCTTAAATATTTTCGAAACATGTTTTCTCTACTTTTGTTTCTGTCCTTCAAAAAAAAGAATTTAAAAAAAATTAATTATTAATTGTTTTGTTTTGTTTGCTTCTCATTATTTAACCTAAGAGTAGGTTTGCCTGTTTTTATAAACCTTTGCGTAATTTCATGCTATGAGTTTCTTCTTAATGCAATGAATCGATAATTTTGCTAGACTTCATCTTGGATTTGATAATTTAGCTCTGGATTTCAAAATGGTTCTTCTTTAAATAGATAAGCAAAACAGATTTTACCGTTATTTCTTTCTTGCTATTATTCTTGTATTAAATAATAATAAAACTGCCATGATTACATCAATCACCTACTTTACAATCTTGTTAGAATTCTAAATGTTGCTCTTGATATAGAATTTAGTTTTTATATTGGGTCATGTGAATATAGATATAGTGGACACAAACACTTTGCCTGACACGTATGCATGCTACACTTGATTTCCCACCTGTCTAAATACACATTAATATGTTATTGATGTTTAAATTGTCAAACCTCAATATTTCTGGTTTTCTGCTTTTCCATTTTTAATTCATAATTTAAATATAAATTTCATGTTATTAGTTTTGTCTACATAACTGCACATATTTGATATCTACAGGGTTTTAATTTTAGAGAAATTGGTGAAGTTATGTTAAATTTGTCAATCTGAGACTGTATGCATATTAACCCTTAATACGGATTCCAAATGTTAGTTCAATTAGTTGTTTTATTTTTTATGTAATATTTAGAGCTGTGTACATTATTGTAGGTAGGGATATAATATTAGGCTTCATATTCTTACATGTTAAGGTTGTGATAAACATTGAGTTGGTTTTGATGTACAATTTCATATGTATTCACGTACACACACGCCTACTATCTAACCATATGAACATGTTCCCATACACATAATGCTAGTTTTTTCCCTCTCTAACGCTCTGTATATATTGTGATTGGATTCCATGCAATTGACCTTTATTCCTTAACTAGTGATTTTGATTTTTTTCTTGAATAGTACCTTTCTTTTTAGATAATTGGTAGTCACCTTCAATTTTTTTTTGATGAGTACCAGTTTTCATATAGGATGGTAGACTGCCTTACAGTTTTGATGGTTTGCCGTCTTTATAACTTTTTGTTTAGCACCCTGGATTGCTTATGTGTTTTGATACCCTATAACCGTTTTGGTTAGCATGACTAGTATACCTAGATAAGACTTACTACCACCGTATGCCATGACCCTGTATGTCGTCCTTTTGATGGTATGATTTGTTTAAGTTCTGGGACTTTGATTGTGGGGGTTTGACCTAGAGGGAGTTTGGACGTTTTAATTTCGATGACGAAATTTTTATAAGGTGGGTAGGATGTGAGCGCCCTGAATTTCGAGTTGATTTTTTTTATTTTTATTTTAATTTTCTGATTGATCTGGTTTCGATAAATAATTTATTTTGTTATTTTTCCTTAAGTGTACTTTTCCGTGCCATTGATATTTGGAGTGTCAGGGATGTTCAACTCTGGAAATCTTCTTCATGAGTTTTGGAGTGGACATGATTACCTTCATGACGGTATATAGTATCCCATCCAAACTTGTTCCCTTGTGCTCTTTTGCTTCGCTGAACTTCGGGTCGATTTAGACCATTTGATTATTATTTATTTTTCCCACTCTTTTCCTTGATCATTTTCAGCATGTTACCGTGACTTTTAAATTTGGAGCGCAAGACCAGTCAGTTTCTTGAAACCAACTTCTCATTGATGATCTACTCGAGACGCTCGTCACCCATGACCTTCGTTTCCCACTCAGACACGTCATTTTGTGCTCCATTTGCTTCGCACAACTTTCCTGACGCGTGACCCGATTTTATTTCACTCCATGGCGTCACATTCATTTTCTAACTTGATTTGTGGGTCCCCTGTCGGCCAAAACCTGTCAGCCCCAACTATGGACATGGCCCACTTTGAGCCTACTACCCGTCCACCACTTGTGTCCCATTTATTGGAATCTCCATGTGCTACTTATTCACTCATGATCATCAACACCTATTTTTAATTCGATTTTTGCACAATGTCCGATTTTGACCCAATCCGGCTCCACCAAGTCCAGTCCAGCTCCATGTTACTCTCCATCATGACACCCTCATAATTCTTGCCCAAAAATATCAAGTGCTTATTTTTCCCTATTTTTTATATTTAATGGGAATTTCTATTGATTTTAATCCTTATTGGCATGGCCTATTTTTGCCATTTAATTCCTAGCCATTTGATTCCCCAAATGAATCTCACCCATTAATTTCCCTCCATATCCTTAGCAGCCAACACCCCTAGCCGGCCCTAACTCCAAGGTTTACTTTTCTCTCTCTCCCTCTCACTACTTTTTACAACTCATCTCTTTCTCTTTCTCTCTCTCTCACTCTCACTATTCTTTATTCTCACAAAACAAAACAACTACAACAACACCAACAATAACACAGCCACCCCCCCATGCTCCCGACCACACCCCGACCTCTTCCTCCTCCTTGGCCCGACCTCCCTGGCCGAGCTAGGCTCCGGCCACCCCCCCGGCCATCCTCGCCGCCGCCGACCTCCGCCATCTCTCCTCCTCCTCCTCCTCCTTCTTCCTCCTCTTCATAACCGAACGCCACCACCGCACCATCACCACCATCTCCACCACCTTCCGCCGCCGTAGCAGCGCCGCGCCGCCGTTGCTGTGTTCGCTGGCCGCCACCGCACAGCAACCAGCGTTGGCAGTGCCTCACGCACACTTGCAGGCGCGAACAAGTGCGCGCGCGCGGGCCGCCGTCGTGTGCCGCCGTCGTGTGCCGCCGCACCGCCGCGTGGGCCGCCGTGGCTCACCGTGGGTGCGCCCCTTTCCGGCGAGTCCTCCCCTGACGGCCATCGTCCTCCGGGACGCGCCGTTGAGGCGATTTGTGCATTTTGAACGACGTCCCGTCGTGACGAGCTCGGGAACGGGACTGAAATTGCCTTCCTTTGCGGCAACTTCGCACGCGTTTTCCCAGAAATCTGATCGTTGGATCGGCGATTTCTTTGCTCCGTCGCAATCTCGGTATATCCACCTTCGCTCATGTCAATTTTCGTCCGTTAATTTTATCGTTTGATACATGAAAACCGGCCACCAAGTTGACCATTTAAATTATATTAAATTTGGACAGTTTCGTGGGGCCAACTTCGTCAGCTTGTATCTCCTCCACCACAGCTCCGTTTGGCGTGCTACCAGTTCTGGTGCGAAGCTGGTATAACCCTCTTGCTATCCCTCCAGTTTCGTTTTATTGTGAGTTTGTTTGATTGGTTGAATTCGATGCCAAAGTTGGTCGTCCGAATTCGTAATTTTCAACTTGTAAAATTCTATTTTTGAACACGGGACTCCAGATTTCATTTCTGAAACCACCATTAGACTTGTGGCGTCTTTCTGGCATGTTTTCATATAAAATTTGTTAGATTTGGAGAACATGGGCCCGGGCACATTTTTCGGTGCAAAGAGGGTCCCACATTCTGGGTCAACGGGACTTTTTGACGCCGGCTCATCAGAATCCAATTCCGGATATACCGTTGAGTTCGTATCGTCATTCTAGACTCGTTGACATATAATTTGCTAGGTGTTGGTGGACATTGGATCCGGCACGCATTTCGGTGCAAGACGGATACCAATATCCGGGTCAACGGGTCATTTTGAGATCAGCTCATCGGAATCCAATTCCGGAGATACCGTTGAGTTTGTATCATCATTCTGGACTCGTTGACAGGTAGTTTGCTAAGTTTTGAGAACTTGGGCTCCGGCACGCATTTTCGTGCAAACCGGAATTCCAAGTTCTAGTCAACGGGCCAAATTGAGATCGGGTCAACGGAATCCAATTCTGGAGATACCGTTGGGTTCGTAACGTCATTCTGGTTTCGTGGACATATAATTTGTTATATTTTATAGACTTATTTTCTTGTACATTTTTGGGTGCAAAACGGCTCCGACACGGACACCGTTTTGACCCGAAATTACCTTTTTGCCCTTGTGTCCAAATTGGACCGTTGGGTAGGCTATCCTAGCTAATTTGACCATTCTGGACACGTTGGCGATGTTTATTTCATCGTCCGATAATGTTTGTTGATAGTTTCTCTAAGTTTAGCCTTGTTATAATTAATTAATAATTAATTCATATAATGCTCGTATTTTGGGATTAGTACAACGAAACTGAGCTCAGTCAATTCCAGTGATCTCACATCGCTGAAATTGGCAAGATGGACACGTGGAACACCATAATAAGATTATCAACCTTACCATTGATATTCTTATCTCGATTTGCGTGTCGTAAGTTTCGACGTACGAATAACGAAGTACACTTTATATTTTCAATAATTAGACTAGATTTGATCCTATTTGACCAGAGTTGACCAGTTGACCCAAAGTCAACTGTAAGTCAACACTTGACCTAGTTTGACTAGATTATTGACCGGAGTTGACCTAGAGTCGTTTTGACTTAGAAGAACCTAGTATAAGATAGATTGCTTGTAGAGATTTATTAATTACTACTTGAATACCTTGTAACCTGTGTTGCTTTAAATAGGACTCTGTGGCTTCAGTTGGACCCTCTATACTTATCAGCTCAGGACCGCAGGCGAGTACATTCACTGATAGTTTTCATTGTCTTGATATCTACTATATTCGATTCAGTCGTAGTGTTTTACTTGATTCCCGACACGATGGTTCACGGACTAGTATACGTCGGATCCTGTCATGAGATGTTATTCCTGGACTTTCTTGGTATATGGGTATGAGATATTTCCGTGTTCCTGTACTTGTATAGACAATAATTTGGGAGTGGACTGGCCCCCTGCTCTCGAACCCTGTGTCATGACGTGCCATGTCCGGATCCGTGATACTATTCGGGGGATAGAGGGGAATTATTAGGGGTTATGTGATCAAAGCCTCCGTGTGTTACTATATATTGCTAGCTCCACCCTCACTTCACATAGGGTGTAGAAGATACCCCGTGCCGGTTATCCAGGTTGGCCGGCATGACCCTTTCCAGAGATTTTCGTGTGATTGTAGGGCCAAGTGGATAACCTTTACGTGTTTCCCAGCCGATCACATTTCGTCCTAATAGTTCAAATCACTTTTGATTTATTTATTGTCATATCTTACATTCCAGTTCACCTTTACTTACTGTACTTTTACCATGCTATGATTCATTTCTCATATGCTCTACCTGCCTTTTATACTGTACCATGATGATGGGACTAGGTTCTGTTCGAAAGAAGGGTTACAACCCCGGTCATTGTTTGGTTTAAGGGTTGTAACTCGGCTTTCAAATGGTTCCCAAGTCGCCTATATTCTTTGTCTTGTATCTCATTATTACTGTCTCTTATAGTATTTCTCAATTCACATGGAACTGTTGTTGGTGTTTGTACTTGCTCATTTTTCTGACAGGATACGTTCACAAATTTTACAGATAGCTTGGAAATTGCCTGCTAGCCTAGAGGAGACCCATTAGAGTTTGTTTAGATAGCTATTTCATTTTTGTCTGGAGTTGTATTTACTTTGTGGATTACTGTATTTGAGTTTGAGATGTATTCCTGGGTTATGTATCTTAGACACTTAGACTTCTATCTCCTGTATCTCTTTGGATTTTATGTTTTATTTATCCTTATCATGCTCTACCTTAGATGTGATTGAGACTGTATCTGCTATGTCACCCCCATTCGGGGAGTATAAACTGTTTAGTCTTATACTGTTAGATGCATTGAGACCTAGGACAGCTTCTACCGCCGACACTGCGGCGAAGGCTGGGCATTGTTACGTTCTCATGCACTAACCCTAGGGTGCGGGTCGTGACAGGTCTTTTCTCAATCTTCCTCGGTTTTTACTGTTGAAGATCAATCTGAATGTGCTCCAGCACCAGTCAGTACAAGAACCCTTTCTCACAAGGATTCTTCTTCTCTCCTTGCCAAAGGGAAGTGTACTGATCAGAGAGGTATTCTGCCTACTCCGGTAGCAGAGTTCCAAGATCTCCCAACCCTCAAGATCTTTCGTTCAAAATAGGGAAAATTGCTAGTGTCTCAGACAGAAACCCCTGGGGGTGAGTTTGCTGATCTAAGAACTTATCTCAATCGACCAACTTCGGTAAAACGCAAAAAGCCAATGCCGAAGACCAACCAGTATCAGAAGCAAACTTCCATGATAAAAAATCCAGACACCTATGCCAATAAAATGAGCACTTCCTTGTACACTCAGGGGACAAAACATTTGAAGAATCGGAACCATGTTCCGAATATTATCAAAGAACACATCCCTTGAACTTTTGCTCGTCCCGTTGCTGTTCCCGATCTCCGAGAACACCTCAAGCAAAAATGGGATAATATCTCAACATCCCCAGTGGAACACTTGGACACCATTACAATCATAAAGTGGTCATCAAGTTTTGTTGTCAGACAACAAGACGATCTGTCTTCGATCGTCTGAACTTTCCTAACTCTGAACCTATGTCGGAAGATGAAGACGAGATTTTGTACGCCTCCGTCAACATGACTTCCAGAGACACTGGGGGTAGAAAATGCTCCAAGCACGGCAAACCTCGTAAGCCGAGTCAGCGGTATTTGGATCTACTCCAGGAATCTTCTGAAGGTGTATTCCAACATACCAGATCCCGAAGCCGAGGCACAATCGGTCAAAGGAATCTTCAAGATTCTTTCGAACGTCTCCTTCCTTCTCAATCAGGAGATGATTCTTTCTCCGACTACGATGCATACAGTGAAAGCTCAGAACAAACAGTGTCCTCCATTGTACCCAGAGAAGTGACAGCTTATGTTGTCAATAAAGACCCAGACGCTTCCAGTTCAACTAGTCAAGAATAGAGAATAGCTGCGCTAGAAGATAAGTTGAAGACAATGGCTGAAATGGTCGCAAGTATGCATTCCATCATTGGGGCCCAGCATACAGTCCCACCGATCATACCTTCTACAAATCCTGAAATCATAGCATTGTCGGTGCCTGTCAATGCAGGGCTGGGGGTAGCATCTCTTCCAGTACCTCATGTACAAGTCCAACCTACACCCAGTCAGTCAGGTGCTGGGGTAGTGCTTACCACGCTGTTCTTCCCCCTAACACCGTGGTTCAGCCTGTTCCTTCTACATCAGTGGAAGATGCCAATGAAGCTGTCAAGCTCCTACGAACTCAGTTCGAGGCCTTTAAAGAGAAGGACAACTTGCAAAGGTTGGGGATCAAGCAACCTTACCCAGTTGAATGGAAGGAAGTCCCGTTTCCTCTGAAGTACAAAATCCCAACCATCTCGCTGTTTGATGGCAGCACTTCTCCAGTCAGTTTATTAACCACTTTGAGGTTATGACTGTCCAACTTCAACCAAATGATGCTCTTCTTACCAGAGTATTCGTTGGCTGTTTAGCCGGCGTATCATACGATTGGTATAGAAGTTTGCCCGATGGTTGTATCACCTCCATCTCTGGCTTAAAGCAAATCTTCTTGGAACGATTTTACGAAGGGATCAATGACATGACTATGTAAGCCTTCAATAAAATCAAACAAAGACACAATAAAACTGCTGAGAGTTTTATTGAAAGGTTCCTCCGGGAAGCTTTGAAAATGCCTCCTGGAACTCCGGCTGCTGTCACCATAGACACCTGTAAGGCAAATCTTTTGTCTATCATCAGCATGTGGACAGGGTCTACTCAGTTCCAAGATTGGCCATCCTTCATTGTCAATGATAAAGCAGCTGAAGTTAGCGCCGACAAATTCAGGCAGCTAGGGGTACAAATGTCTAACCCCGACCGGAATGAACATCAAACATCGGGTGGTGGCAATCGCCAGAACAACCGCAAAGAAAAAGAAACTTTAAACATCAATTTGAATAAGAACAAAGAATCACTGGCTGTTAACGTAGCTCCACCTACGTCTACTTCCACTCCTTCTGCACCTCCAGCAAGGGAACATCGTCCTAAAGTAGAATATTCCTTTGACGAGAATGACACTGCTAGCATCTTTGATTGCTTGATCAAAAGCAATAAAATCCAACTTCCAGATCCAAAGAAACCTGATGAAGTCGGTAAGACTGATCATCCCAAGTACTGTGTCTATCACAGGTTCATCGGGCATCCTACTCGAGCATGTTATGTGCTCAAAGGCAAAATACAAGAGTTGGTCAACACTGGCATTGTCACTTTGCAGCAAGACGAGAAGACTGTTACCGTAAACATGGTCTCAGTTCAATTCGGCGATTTCCCGCCCAAGATGGTGCAGCACGGTGTCATTCCTATCCCCAAGGCTACTCTTGAGATCGAGAATCTCCCTTCTCCACGAAATGAAGGTCTCGTCCCCTTGTTTCTTAACAATGGCGAGATTATATGGATTCATTCGGATCTTGCTTCAGAGTTCGAACTTCCCTCTTCCACCAAGAAGAAAGACCACTCCAAGGGCAAGACAAAGACTTGCAATATGGTATCTTTTGACCCCATAGTTGATAAAGAAATCCTGCTGGGCACCAGATCAGGGAAAGCCTATCTAAAAGATTACCCCGAAGCCCAAGAGAATCCTGCTTCTTCCTCTGAGCCTGTTCTAGTGCAGCCTGCTTCTACTGAAGACATCCCTTCTGCATCCTCATCGGTTGTAGAGTCTACTCCTCCCAAGCCGACGGTCACTGACAAAGGCAAACAACAAGTCTATTTCGACAAACCGTTGAAGAAGTTATCTCCTTTCGAACTTGAAAAGCCTTATAATTTCGATATCTTGGCTCAACTAGCCAATACACCGGCCCGGCTGTCCATCTTCGAGCTCTTACGCCTCTCCAAAGAGACTCGAAAAACTCTGAGTGAGGCTCTCATGCAAGCCGAAACCTGTTTGGCCCTTCTGAAGAAGCCGAAAGCAGAACCAGTCTCTTGCCTTCATTGTCATAGTGTGTTGGAGTTAATTCCAAACATAACTTTCACACAAGATGGCATGTTAATGGAAGACAACAGGCATGACCGTCCTCTCTACTATACATGATACGTCAATTCGATGAAAGTCGATCGTATTCTAATAGACCCAGGGTCTGCTCTCAGTATCATGTCGAAGACAATATTGGATGCGCTAAACATCCCAGTGCATAGTCTCTCCAGTACAATCACCACCATCCTTGGGTTCAATCAAGGAAGGAGTAAACCTCTCGGCAAGATCCGTCTAAAACTTTAAATAGGCAATCTTCGCACAAAGGTGACCTTCTACATTATTGACAATCATGCTTGTTCTTACAATGCTTTGCTGGGAAGACCATTTCTACACGAGCATAACATTGTCCCTTCGACTCTCCATCAAAGTTTTAAATATGTTGATGACAATGGAGAGATCCAAAAGGAGGTTGCTGATCTTTATCCTTTCAAAGGCGTCGAAGCATATTGCAATGATGCTCGTATGTACAAGGATGAATTCATGAATGTTGTCCTGTCTCTGGACACTGAAGAAGAGCAAGAAACAGTGCCCAATGACACCCTTATCGTACCTATCAAAGGGCGTGTTTCTCGTCCTCAATCTTCCAAGCCACTGGCTATTCACTTGCCAGTTCAGAAGCAATCTATTGATGATGATCAAGATCAAAGGGAGCTCACCTCTTCTGAGCCACTTGTTATAGACTTACGTCGTAACAAGGAAAAAAGGCAGCTTACTTCTTCTAAGCCCCTTGTTATCGATTTAACTCATAACAAGGAGAAAAGGGAGCTCACCGCTTCTGAACCGCTTGTTATCGACCTCCGTCGTAACAAAGCCAATCCGTCTCCACGTTCTTCTTCTCCCACTCTTGTAATCAATCTGACCAAGCCTGCTAAGGCTAAAGGTTCTGTTGTAAATACAAATGTACAAATCAATGAAAAAGCATCTACCTTCCAGTATACTGATGTCATATATCATGCTAAATGTTATTTGGATATGTTAGATAGCTTTCAGTCATTTACAATGGGAGTTGTACAGTCTCTTCAAACAGAAGTATTATTTGAACACCCAAAAGATTCATATCGTATTGTTCCCGCTCGTAAGAAAGGCGAGAGTCCGATACTTTTTAGTGAAGGACCGGAACAACAATTCAGCTATACGGATGATAGCAAAAGTAATGACACGGGGCATCTTCAACTCCGTCGTTATAGTCAACAATCAAAAGACATCATCCGAAAGATGGGTTATGATTTCAAGAGTGACTTCAACTACGGTAAAGGATGAAGAACTCCTATCCGTACGGCTGTTCCGAAAGAAAAATCAGAAATATATTACAGCAGGACCAAAAGAGGTCTCGGATATGCTTATTCTCCAGTATTATCCCCAGCAGCTTCTGAATCCGATAGTGAGGAGCGCTCTAACTCTTCTGATTCTAAATCATCGGATTCTGAAACCAGCATCGGTCAAGTTCATCTATTGACTGTATCTTCTAACATGGTCTCCGTCGAATTTCCAGAAGACTATGACGAGGACATTGATGAATGTCCTGAAATAGATCCTTAGGCTAAACGAGTGGATACACAATGGGAACTCTAATTCGAACAAAGGGAACCGCCTACCGAAGATCAATTAATTCAAGTTGATGTAAGAGAGAGTGAGTCACCTCGTCCAATATTTATCAGCAAGAACCTTCCAAAGGCAGATAAACAAGAATTAATTCTTCTGATTAAAGAATACATTGATGTCTTTGCCTGGAGCTATGAAGACATGCCAGGCTTAGATCCCAAAGTTGCTACTCACAAATTGAACATCCTGTCGAATGCAAAATCGGTCAAACAAAAACAACGACGCTTCAAGCCAGAAATGACGGACACAATCGACGATGAAGTCAAGAAGCTCATCGCTTGTGGCTTTATTCAAGAAGAGCAACATCCAGATTGGGTAGCCAATGTCGTCCCAGTTCTAAAGAAAATCGATAAAGTTCGAGTCTGCATCGATTTTCGGGATCTTAATGAAGCATGTCCAAAAGTTGAATTTCCTCTCCCTATCACGGACGTCATGATCGACAACACCTGTGGATTAGAAAGAATATCTTTCATGGATGGATTCTCCGGATACAATCAGATTCGGATGAAGATGAAAAGCATACTTCTTTTCGTACTCCTCGTGGAGTCTACTGCTATACTGTGATGCCATTTGGTCTCAAGAATGCTGGTGCAACATACCAACGAGCCATGAGTATAATTTTTCGAGATCATCTGTAAAATACTGTCGAATGCAACGTCGACGATATCGCCGTCAAAAGTCGCCTAAAGGAAGATCACATCCAAGACTTGAGAACTATCTTTAATCTCATGCACCAACATCAACTCAAAATAAATCCCACCAAGTCATTCTTGGGTGTCTCTAGTAGAAAATTTCTCGGCTTCGTCATTACCTCAAACGGTCTACACGTAGATCCCGAGAAGATCAAAGCCATTCAAGAGATGCGTCCTCCACGCAATCTAAAAGAGCTACGAGGATTCCAAGGTCGACTTGCGTACATCAGGAGATTCATTTCGAATCTGTCTGGACGCTGCAGACCATTCACTCAACTCATGAAGAAGGTTGTATCTTTCATTTGGACCGAAGAATGTCAACGAGCATTTGATGACATAAAGCGATATCTCATGAATCTACCAGTCTTGGTGCCACCAATATCTGTCATACCATTCTTAATGTATGTCCATGCTATGGACCATTCAATGGGTGCTTTACTTGCCCAAAAGAAGAAAGAAGGCCACGAACAAGCTATCTATTATCTCAGTCGTACTATGATTGGTGCTGAACACCGTTATAGTCCGGTCGAAAAAAAGTGCCTAGCTCTTATGTTTGCTGTTCAAAAGACGAGACATTACATCATTGGCCAAACTATTCATATTATATCCCGAGTTAATCCTCTTCGGGTACTGATGAAGAAGCCTAGCACACTTAATTCTCGGCTGGCTACATGGGCCATTCTGCTAGCCAATATGACATGGTATATGTCCCTCAAAAATCTGTCAAGGGTCAAGCTCTGGCGGATTTCATAGCAGCTCATCCTGTTCCAGAGACATCTAAACTCTATGATGAAATTCCAGACGAGACTTTGGAATCTAATACAATCTTCGAAGAATTTCCTACTTGGCATTTATTCTTTGACGGTGCATCCAGGATTAGACATAATGGTTCCATTGTCGCAGAAGTTGCTGCTATTTACTTTGATTGAGCCGGCTTGTCTGGACGTTCTTCAGTACCTGCTTCCACCTTCGAGGCGATCTCAGCCTTCTTGGATGTTTCTCCGGACGACATCTTTATGTTAAAAAATGAAAGTGACCATCTCATCTGATTTTCTATTCTATTTATAGACAGAGCATCGTAAGACTATGAAGCGACACATTCATCCAACGGTTCACCCGTCCATCATCTGACGGTTCGTCCGTTCATTACATTTATTCTATTTGACGGTTCATCCGTTCACACATCTATCCGACGGTTTACCCGTTCATTCCATCCATAATTATCCGACGGTTTACCCATTCATTCATCATATTCATCCGACGGTTTGCCCGTTCATCATCCGACGGTTCGTCCATTCACAAATCCACTCGACGATTCACCCGTTCATTCAATTTATCCGATGGTTTACCCGTTCATTACATTCATCCGACGATTCATTTTGTTCATTTATTTTGACGAATCATCCAGTTCGTTCTTATCAGGAACTTGTCGTCTTTGATTAAGTTGTCTATTGAAATAATGATATTCAATAAATTATATTTGCCACGTCCATATTACTTCGGAGCAGATATAATTGAATATGATTATTTTCCAGAATCAAGAAATATATCATGTCCTGTACCTCTGAATATATTTTCTATCTCTATTATTTGTATCTGAATAAGATATGCAATAAATAATAGAGCCACAAAAATATCTTTTTATTGATCAAAATTCAAGACATTACAAAGATTCATATTACAAAACAAAAAGATACAAGGAATATTTCTACTAGGCTGGAGGTATCATCAAATTGGCAATTTGCTGCTTCAAAATTTGCAGACGCCCTTCACGAGATTCTATCACTCTCTTCCTGGCTTCTTCCATCCTAGATTTTTCATTGAAGGTTGGCAGAGTTACCATTCGGCGAGTGATTTCAGCATTATGAGCCGCAGCATATTCATCCCTTTCTTGAGTTAGAACATCAAGTTGTTGAATTGCAGTTTGATGTTGGATGACCTCATCTTCCAGATCTTCCTGAAGACGGGCAATCTCTGCTTTCAATTCAGCAATTTTCATTTCTTTTCTTTCAGCAACAGAGGTCACTGTTTCCACATTGGAGTTGTATTCAGCAGATTTGGCGGTGAAAGTATCCAAGAGAATTTGGAAGTTAACTTTCTCAACCGCAGCCTCTTGAGACATTCGTTCAAACTCGGCTTGCACTAAAAGTTCTACCTCTCCTTTGTATAGCTCTTTGTAGCTATTTATTGAGGTCTCCAGCTCATTTAATATGTGATCAAGAAAAGTGGCTTGAGCCTCATCACCTTGATCGCGGATGGCATTTACCAAATAAGCGGTTGGACCTCTAATAGTGGAGAAATCAGCCTCTTCCTTCTCCATCACTCTATTTATTAAAGGCCCTAATGAATCAAAGAAGAATTTGGTAAATAATTTAATGACAAACTGATTGGTAGCCAAAGCACCAGAAGTAGCAGCTACTCTTGTTGACGATAAAGAGGCAGGATGTTCAGTCTCTTGCACTTCGATGGAGGGCTCTTTAAACAAAGAAGCTAGAATAGAGCTGGTTGCTCCTCCCGGTTGTTCCTCTGCAAAATTAAAATTTTGTCATTTTGTCTGTCATTTACTATTGTCAAAGAAGATTAAAGATGAAAGCAATCTTACCATGGCTTGGTCCAATATCAGGCCTTCATCTGTTGGAACAGATTCCAGCGTAGAAGATGTAGCCTCGGATATTACTGCCTGGCTACTGCCTGCCTCAGAGCCATATGATAAATGACGACTACTACTAGCTCTCGTCGTTGCAAGCTCTATATCTGTGCACGCTGGAGGAGCTGGAGAAGATCCGAGTTCTGTATGGATAAAAAATAAAGATGTCAGCTATCAATTTATTAAAAGAAGATTGCTAATTTCATTCTATACCTTGGGGATCAACAGCAGGAGTTTCCTCCAGGTCCACTTCTTCGTCTGCTATCTTTTTCGGAGATACATGTACCTCAATATCCTTTTCAGGATCCAAGGTGTCATCAGCAGCTTCTGGAGATACATGCACTTCATCATCCCCTTCAGGATTCTGTGTATCATCAATATCTTCTGATAATGTACTCTCCTCGCTTTCATGTTCTTCAGGTACCTCCCCGCTGGCAGTTGTAGCGGCCTGATCAACATAATCTTGCAGACCGAAGTCGCAATCATTTAGTGTGTCAATCATTAGATGATCTTCCTCCTTGCGGGTGTTTCCGGTCTAACAGGAAGATGAGTCATTACTGCCGCTGGTGAAGGAGA
Source organism: Iris pallida (assembly GCA_029216955.1). Taxonomy (NCBI): domain Eukaryota; kingdom Viridiplantae; phylum Streptophyta; class Magnoliopsida; order Asparagales; family Iridaceae; genus Iris; species Iris pallida. Next base: position 23,653,243 of record JANAVB010036019.1, on the reverse strand, counting down.
TCATACAGCTTCCTCTTCTCTGGGCTCTGCAGCCTCTTCTCTCTGTTTAATTTCTTCTGTGGGCTTTGCCGCCTCCTCTCTCTGTTCAGTTTCCTCTCTCTGCTCTGGACTAAGCTCAGAGACGGGAGTAGGAGATGACATATTAATTCCCGCTGCAGCATTTACTACCGCAGAAGACAATATTTGCCTTGGAGGAGAGACCATTATTTTTTTTCTTCTGTGGGCTAGTTTCTTTCTATGCAGAGGCCTCTCAGGACTCTCTACATTTACTACCTCGACCTGTTTTTGAATAAAGGTCGGCGTAGCTGCTTCTTCTCAGGTTGATTCAGCCAATTGTCGAGATTGTGATCTAGTAGTGACCTTCTCTGATGATTGTTCCAAGGTCAACTTCTTCTTCGCGATTGGAGAAGAAGGTTCTTCTCTCCTTCTTTTCTTCTCCATGGCCGGAGACTTAACCACTTTTAGAGAAATTCTCAGTTGTTGATTTACTTCCTCAGGGAAGTTTACTTCCCTGGAAGCTTCCAATGGATCATCTACCGGTTCATGTTGTTCGTCATTTGCTGGAGCTAATGTAGCAGTGGCCCCTTTCTTCAGACGTGTCGCTGTTGCGAAGCTATCAATAGGACTAAAGTTCTCAGCAAATGTATTGGCAGCTGTGTAGAACAATGAATATGTGTATAGCATTCTTGGGCCATTATCATTCTTGTTAGGCATCGAGAACACTGTCCTAGTGTATCGAGCATTGTAGTAGGCCCATGCTCTCGCACCATCAATTAAGTACCCCGTTTCTTGTAGGCAAGTTATTGCGTTGCCCACGTGGAATTGGTCATAACCAAATTGACGAGCGAAGCGACTCGGCAGATATGGTTCAAGGTAGCATTCCTCCTCAAATCTGTATACCAAATGTGATGATCTAATCGCCTTCAGCCAGTCAAAAGCTGCTCCGTCCAGCGGCTGCCTCCATAGATTAACCATATTTGTCGCCATGAACTCGTAACCAGCTGGAGGAGCGAAGCTATAAAAATTCCATCCCTTGCCAAGGTTGAGCGCACGTCTGCAGTCCTTCAGACTAACGTACACCCACTTGCTTCGGGAGAATCTACGCAGAAAGCTGTTGCTAACTGCCCCCATGTTGGGGTTCATCAGAGATGGATGATGCAGAAACAACCACCCGAATAGATAGGTGTAGGGTAACTCCAGTCTTGGGAAGTTCCCTTTCTCACCCTTCCACTTGATCATTGAGTCGACATACAGACGAAGACCTGCATTTATTCTACAGGTCATCGCTGATAGCAAATGTAACACCCTGTTTTCTGAAATTGGGGTATTTTTGAAAATTTATTATTTTTATTATTTATTAGTGGTATTTTAGTCATGTTATGATTTTCTGGTGATTTTAGTTAAGTTAAACCATTTCTAAAGTCATGCTAAGTCATGACTTATGACCTTGTGATTTTGTTAGTATAACTTAGTGTAAACCCTAGTTTTTCTTAACCTAGAAGTTGCCATGACCATGAGAGCCTAGCCGTAGGCTTAGAACACCAAATTAGTGATTTTTAGCCTAAAGGGTATTTTGGTAATTTTCTAGGAATTATTTGGAATTATTTGGATTATGTGATTTATTTAATTAGTTGATTAGTGTCATGTTAGCTTCTAACCTAGTTTAGCACTAATCTAGAGGTTAGTTACTAACCTAGAATGATAAGGGGATAGATATTAGTCATATGATAAAGTGAGATAAATATCTAGTTTACCTTTATTTGATATTTTGCTTAAACCATGCAAAATATCAAGCCTTTACCATGAAAGTCCTTGCCTTAACCTAGAAGCAAGCCTAGGACACCCCCCCTTGCTATGGCCGACCAAGGACCCCCCCTTGGCAGCCCACCATCCTATATTAACCCCATTGCTTTCATTCATGGCCATTTACATGAAATTAAACCTAAAAAAATCCAATTTCTTCAAACCTACACAACTTGATCAATTTTGATCCAAATCACCTCTAGTTTCTTACATTGGACTCCCCTACACTAGAGGATACTAGTTAGGGCCTGCTATTGAGGATTTGGAAGCTTTTGGCATCACAAGGTTGAAGGATACACACCCCCCTCTTCTTTGATTTCATTAGATATGCGCAAATAGGTAAATGTCCATAAACCATGTTAATTTTGTGTTTTCTCTTCATATTTGCATGCATCTAGGTACTAGGGAACTGTGTGTCAAGTTTGGTAGTATTTTGAGTTGGTATGGTGTCCGTATCGGACACGTATCTAGGGTTTTATACAAGTGTTTGATGTATTGCCTCTGTGAATTAAATGTTATTATTTTTGAAAACTTTTTGAACAAGTTTTTAGCCCTATAGGTGTAGATCATAGAACCATAACTCTGAGCACACTTCGAGTTGTGTCCGTGTCCAAAACAGGACACGAACACACTGTTAAACCACACTGTGACACTGAAAACCCCCACTGTTAGACACTTACTGTCGTGTCCACACGTGTCGTGGACACGATACAGGAACTGGGACACATGCCCTGACACCCCACCTATCCTAGGACACGACCACGACACCATAGGTTGCACACACGTGGCCATAGACTGGTCGACACGCGTACACGACGCAGCACGACACTGCGTGCGGCTCCCCTGCTGCTGCACATCTCGTGCTCGCTGCATGTGACACGTAGACACGTGCCACTTGGCACAGAGGTGGGGGCACCCTCTGACAAGCCCCCCTCGAGTCTCACAACGTCTCGTGTCGTATCGGACACGAAATCGCCTCTGCAATGGTCACTCACTGACACTGTAAACACGAACTCGAGGCTCTGATACGCCTCTCTTACTCGGACACGACACGACCCTGACTCGATTCATGGTGCTGGACACTTAGAGTAACCCTAGGCGAACCTAGGGACACGAGCACGACACCTCACGTGTCCTGTATCGTGAGCACGAGACACGTGAACACGTGCATGATACAGTGCAATCCCAGTACACTGTAATTTACCCGATTTGGTATTTTAATACCTGGACACGCCATGTCGTGTCGTGGTGGACTTCCAGTGACACACACGACACGTACACATATGGGGCATCAGTTACCAACCCTTCGATTCGAGTCCTAGCCCGATTTTGTGGATGAAATTAGAATTACCCTGTCTCGAGTACACTGTTCTCAGTTTCCAGTTTTGGGATTAAATTCCAGTTTTCAAAAGTCGAATTTCAAATCTATTTTGATTAAGATTTATACATGTATAGATGTATTTTAGTATATATATGGGTAGTATATATGTATGTGTATGTGTAGGTGAAATTTTAGGGTGTGTACATGTATATACATGTGTATATACACGTATGTGTATGTGTAGGGTGTGTGTGTGCACTTTTGTGTGGTTGGGGGAACTGTTCTTGGTTCCAGAATTTGGGAACCCCCTCCCCCTTTCTCAGTCCAGTATGTCCCTCTCTCTCTCACTGTCCTCTTCTATCTCATTCACTCTCTCTCTCACTCTATGTCCCTCTCTCTATGTCTCTCTATATATATATGTAATATATATAAGTTTTATATATATAAATATGTATATATATATATATATTGATATATATATATTGTATTAGATTATACATAGTGTCTTTATATATATATATATGTGAGTTTGATGTATATATATATATATATATATATATGGGTTGGGTATTATATATATAGAGTATTCCTATATTGACATATAGGTATTAGATAGATGGGTATATCTATATATAGGTATATATATATCTATATATATGACTTTCTAAGTATAGGTTATATAGAAACCTATAACCACTAGCCTATTTGACTTAGTATGACTAGCCTATGGCTTGGAGCTAACCCTAATGGCCCAAAACCCAACTTGTTGACCCTTGTTGACTAAGGGTTGACCAAAGTCAACCTTAGGTCAAAGTTGACCTAGTTAACCTAGGATTGACTAGGAATGACCTAAAACAACTAGTTTGACTAGTTTGACTAAACCCTAACTAGTTGACTAGTGTTGACCTAACTTTGACTATGGTTGGCCTAACTTTGACTAGATTGACTAGTCTGACCATGTTTGACTTAATTACCTTATTGACTAGTCTTTGTTTGACCTAATTACCTTGCTGACTGGTCTTTGTTTGACCAATACCTTAGTTGGTCTAAGTTTGACCTAGACTTGATCTAGATTGATCATGTTGACTAGTATTTGACTTGTTTGACCTTGTTTGACCTTATTGACTTAGTTTGACTTCCTGTGACCTAGTTTGACTATTAGAGTTGACCAAGAGTTGACTTTTGACCAGATTGACCTAGAATCATGTAGTATGTATTGTACACTTTATTTTTACCATTGTGGATACATTGTGACTTGTATTGCTCTGATTAGGAGCCATACACCTCTCCTCAGACAGTATATCTTCTTCAGACATTCAGTTATCAGGCGAGTACATTCTCTGACCATTTCATATTTGCCAGGATTTATATTCTTGCTCTAGATTACTTTACTTGATGCTGACACGATTGTTATCACGGATTGGTACTATATGGATCTTTTCATGAGATGTTATCCCCCTCGGGAGCATCAGATACAGCATGTTTGTGCTTTTCACAAATCATCATGTATCTCTATGCTTTCATAGATTCACGAATTGCTTGTGACTCATATACTCTCATGCTCACAGAGCCTCTCATGAATCTTCCATTTATGGGCTTATCATGAATCTTAACATAACTTGAACGGATCCTTGTGTATTGATTGGGGATGGGGGAGTGGAAATAGTCATGTGGATATTACCCCAGTAGCTGTAGTCATGAATCACTCCTAGCTGTAGTCATGAATCTCCTATGCTATTTCACATGTCTATATTTTACTCTGACTCACTAGACACTGCTAGTTCTCTATTATAGTAGATATTTTATTATAGTTATCTCTTTTGCTACATGTATCTTCTTTCAGCGTTTCCTGTATTTTACTCTATTGTATGCTTTATATTTCCTATCATACTATGCACTGCGTGAGATGTATTGTGCTCATTCCTGTCCTGATTGGACCTGTTGAAAATTTTACAGAGGAAGAGGATGAGGCCCGGGTGTCTACCTATTATGGAGCAGGACTAGATGACACTTATGTTGTGGACCCTCAGCAGGATCCACCTGCAGCTGAGGATGTTATTCCAGTAGTCTAGACCAGTTTAGTCTAGGCAGTCTTTCTATATTATCATTTTGTCTCACATCTGAGTTGTATTTTGAGATGTTGAGTTATGTATAGACTCTTAGACTTATTGTATTATGAGTTGACATTCTGATGTTATGTTATCCTAGACACTTGGGCTTATTTCATCTATTGAACTGTTCTCTTGAGTTATCATCTGTCTATCTATCTATCTTCCATTCTCTACCTAGATGTGATTGAGATTGTTTTCTATTTGTCACCTCCATTCGGAGAGTATAAACTATACAGGTACTTTATATTGTTAGATGATTGACCTAGGACAGCGTTCTACCGCCGACACTGCGGCGTAGGCTGGACGTACCCACTTCTCGTGCCCTTACTTTAGGGTGTGGGTCGTGACACGTTTTTAGTGGTGGCCCATGTAGGTCTCGAGTTTATGTAGTGATATTCGAACTAGAGTATCACTACAGCCTGTGATAGGATTTGAGGAATAGGCTTAGTGAGAGAGGATACTCAATCACTGTTAGGATACTTTGAGAGATTCCTGGGATGACCCTTGAGAATTTTATTTGAAATTTTGATTTAAACTCCTTTTTCCTTGATTGAATTTGATTTTGGAGGATTCACTGTAGAACTTTGAATCCTGGTGTTAGTTGATGATTTTGAAATTTTTTTGTAGTTGTTGATTTTAATTTCTTAGTGTTAGATTAATATCTTTTATTTTAAGGTACTCAATCACATTTATGAGAAATTTCTTATCTGTTTCTTGCCATCTAATTCTCTTGCGAATTGCTTACCCTTGAAATGAACTGTCCCCTCTATTCTGTATCTTGCTTAAACTTTTTCTACCAAACTATGTGATTGTATCCCAAACCTGACTTACTCGACATTTCCTCAAATCAAGACTTATTGAGACCTTCTAACCTTGACCTATGATTTGATCGAACCCTAACTATATTTATCTAGTAGCCTATCTATCCCTAGGACTGTGTTCCTAAATTATTTACTGGATTCCTGATTAGTTTTATTTCATGGGTTAAATTGATCTTCTTCAATTTTTGCATCAATTTGTCACGTCTTGAACTCCTACTTCCTATTCTAGATCATTGGACGTTCTTGACCTAGATATTCAGAGTATAATACTAGCTGTTACCTCCCAACAAACTTCACATGTAAGACCTAGACTAGCCTACCTTCATGTAGGTATTCCATGTCCCACTAAAACCCGTCTCCTTGTACTCTATTTCCTTGACATTATTTTCTGGTCAAATGGCCAACTATAACCTCTACCATGATACTAAATTAATTCTTATTTCAGTTAGAGATCCACCTTGGCTCAATTCTTTCGACCTGGCATGTGATGGTGTTCTGCTTGAATCCTTAAATACTTAACCTTGTACCTTACCTTGAATGCTTGACCCGATTGGTTAAGGATCTTGGACTATGTATTTTCTTCATTATTTCCACCCTTACTTATATCTTATGCTATAAATTTATCCTTAAGTTTTACAAGCTTATCCTTTTCGAGCTTGATCATGATATATTTATTGGGTGTACACCCACTAACATATTATCTAATCAGAACCGGCGTATGATGGTCTGATCAACCTATTGCGTTTTGGTTCGCTTTTTCATATATTAATCTACGTGGATGGAGACAGTTAAACTTGCCCTAGAATCTTATCCACAACAGCCTTGACAATTCTCCTTGGAATTATTTTATCACCTATGAACCTCGTATTCATATCCAGTTGGATTAAATTTAATCATGACCTGGATCTTCATCATTGGATGCTCGTGCTCATACTTGATTTCATTAATTTCCCATCTTGCCCAATCTCGATTTATCCTAAAATTGATCAACTTAGATCGTGTCAAGACTAAAATCTATTTGTGATTGTTTGTACCTAAATTTTCAATTTTCTTTTTATGGAATGGTAACTTTAATAATTTCTCACTTGTTAATGACCCATTTTCATATAGGAGGGTAGACGACCCTATAGTCTTGATGATTGTTGTTTCCTTACCTTCCCAAATTTGGACACCTTAGATTGCTTGAACGTTTTGATACCATAGGACAGTATTGATCTAGAATGACTAGTGCACCTAGATGAGACAATAGACTGTTCCATTTAACCTGTCCCCCTGGTACCACTATTCATCATGATTTTGGTTCAATTTAGGCCATAGACCTTTCCCACTCTAAATTGTGATCACCGTAGACACGTTACCGTGACTTTTAAATTTGGAGCACAAGACTAGTTGTTTTCTCAAAACTGACTTCACATACATGACCTAGACATAACATACTACTCCCATGACCTTAGTGTCCCACTCAGGCATACCATCGTGTGCTTTATTTGCTTAGTACGATTTCCTGACCCGAGACTCCATCCTGATTTACCCCATGGAGTTACTTTTGGCTTCGATTTGAATTCAGGACACCTTATGACCTGAAACTGCCAGCCAATTTTTGGACATGACCCAGTATAGGTCTACTACCCATATTTTGCTTGTTGACCTTGTATGTTGCCTAGGTAGTGGCTTCATCCTTGATTGTTGGAGGTTTGACCTAGAAGGAGTACGACAATCTAAATTTCGAGGACGAAATTATTTTAAGGTGGGTAGACTTGTAACACCCTGTTTTCTGAAATTGGGGTATTTTTGAAAATTTATTATTTTTATTATTTATCAGTGGTATTTTAGTCATGGTAAGATTTTCTGGTGATTTTAGTTAAATTAAACCATTTCTAAAGTATTGCTAAGTCATGACTTATGACCTTGTGATTTTGTTAGTATAACTTAGTGTAAACCCTAGTTTTTCTTAACCTAGAAGTTGCCATGACCATGAGAGCCTAGCCATAGGCTTAGAACACCAAATTAGTGATTTTTAGCCTAAAGGGTATTTTGGTAATTTTCTAGGAATTATTTGGAATTATTTAGATTATGTGATTTATTTAATTAGTTGATTAGTGTCATGTTAGCTTCTAACCTAGTTTAGCACTAATCTAGAGGTTAGTTACTAACCTAGAATGATAAGGGGATAGATATTAGTCATAGGATAAAGTGAGATAAATATCTAGTTTACCTTTATTTGATATTTTGCTTAAACCATGCAAAATATCAAGCCTTTACCATGAAAGTCCTTGCCTTAACCTAGAAGCAAGCCTAGGACACCCCCCCTTGCTATGGCCGGCCAAGGACCCCCCTTGGCAGCCCACCATCCTATATTAACCCCATTGCTTTCATTCATGGCCATTTACATGAAATTAAACCTAGAAAAATCCTATTTCTTCAAACCTACACAACTTGATCAATTTTGATCCAAATCACCTCTAGTTTCTTGCATTGGACTCCCCTACACTAGAGGGTACTAGTTAGGGCCTACTATTGAGGATTTGGAAGCTTTTGGCATCACAAGGTTGAAGGATACACACCCCCCTCTTCTTTGATTTTCATTGGATTTGCGCAAATAGGTAAATGTCCATAAACCATGTTAATATTGTGTTTTCTCTTCATATTTGCATGCATCTAGGTACCAGGGAACTGTGTGTCAAGTTTGGTAGGATTTTGAGTTGGTTTGGTGTCCGTATCGGACACGTATCTAGGGTTTTATGCAAGTATTTGATGTATTGCCTCTGTGAATTAAATGTTATTATTTTCGAAAACTTTTTGAACAAGTTTTTAGCCCTATAGGTGTAGATCATAGAACCATAACTCTGAGCACACTTTGAGTTGTGTCCGTGTCCAAAACAGGACACGAACACACTGTTAAACCACACTGTGACACTGAAAAACCCCACTGTTAGACACTTACTGTCGTGTCAATACGTGTCGTGGATATGATACAGGAATTGGAACACATGCCCTGACACCCCACCTATCCTAGGATATGACCACGACACCATAGGTTGTACACACGTGGCCCTAGACTGGTCGACACGCATGTACGACGCAGCACGATACTGCGTACGGCTCCCCTGCTGCTGCACATCTCGTGCTCGCTGCACGTGACACGTGGACACGTGCCACTTAGCAGAGAGGTGGGGGCACCCTCTGACAAGCCCCCCCTCGAGTCTCTCAACTTCTCGTGTCATATCGGGCACAAAATCGCCTCTGCACTGGTCACTCACTGACACTGTAAACACGAACTCGAGGCTCTGATACGCCTCTCTTACTCGGACACGACACGACCCCGACTCGATTCAGGGTGCTGGACACTTAGAGTAACCCTAGGCAAACCTAGGGACACGAGCACGACACCTCACGTGTCCTGTGTCGTGAGCACGAGACACGTGAACACGTGCACGATACAGTGCAATCCCAGTGCACTGTAATTTACCCGATTTGGTATTTTAATACCTAGACACGCCGTGTCGTGTCGTGGTGGACTTCCAGTGACACACAGGACACGTACACATATGGGGCATCAGTTACCAACCCTTCGTTTCGAGTCCTAGCCCGATTTTGTGGATGAAATTAGAATTACCCTGTCTTGAGTACACTCTTCTCAGTTTCCAGTTTTGGGATTAAATTCCAGTTTTCAAAAGTCGAATTTCAAATCTATTTTGATTAAGATTTATACATGTATAGATGTATTTTAGTATATATATGGGTAGTATATATGTAGTGTATGTGTACGTGAAATTTTAGGGTGTGTACATGTATATACATGTGTATATACATGTATGTGTATGTGTAGGGTGTGTGTGTGCACTTTTGTGTGGTTGGGGGAACTGTTCTTGGTTCCAGAATCTGGGAACCCCCTCCCCCTTTCTCAGTCCAGTATGTCCCTCTCTCTCTCACTGTCCTCTTCTCTCATTCACTCTCTCTCTCTCACTCTATGTCCCTCTCTCTATGTCTCTATATATATATGTAATATATATAAGTTTTATATATATAAATATGTATATATATATATATATATTTTTTTTTATTTTTATTTTTATATATAAATATGTATATATATATATTGATATATATATATATATTGTATTAGATTATACATAGTGTCTTTATATATATATATATATGTGAGTTTGATGTATATATATATATGGGTTGGGTATTATATATATAGAGTATTCCTATATTGACATATAGGTATTAGATAGATGGGTATATCTATATATAGGTATATATATATCTATATATATGACTTTCTAAAAAAAAAATATATATATATATATGACTTTCTAAGTATAGGTTATATAGAAACCTATAACCACTAGCCTAATTGACTTAGTATGACTAGCCTATGGCTTGGGGCTAACCCTAATGGCCCAAAACCCAACTTGTTGACCCTTGTTGACTGAGGGTTGACCAAAGTCAACCTTAGGTCAAAGTTGACCTAGTTAACCTAGGATTGACTAGGAATGACCTAAAACAACTAGTTTGACTAGTTTGACTAAACCCTAACTAGTTGACTAGTGTTGACCTAACTTTGACTATGGTTGGCCTAACTTTGACTAGTTTGACTACTCTGACCATGTTTGACTTAATTACCTTATTGACTAGTCTTTGTTTGACCTAATTACCTTGCTGACTGGTCTTTGTTTGACCAATACCTTAGTTGGTATAAGTTTGACCTAGACTTGATCCAGATTGATCATGTTGACTAGTATTTGACTTGTTTGACCTTGTTTGACCTTATTGACTTAGTTTGACTTCCTGTGACCTAGTTTGACTATTAGAGTTGACCAAGAGTTGACTTTTGACCAGATTGACCTAGAATCATGTAGTATGCATTGTACACTTTATTTTTACTATTGTGGATACATTGTGACTTGTATTGCTCTGATTAGGAGCCATACACCTCTCCTCAGACAGTATATCTTCTTCAGACATTCAGTTATCAGGCGAGTACATTCTCTGACCGTTTCATATTTGCCAGGATTTATATTCTTGCTCTAGATTACTTTACTTGATGCTGACACGATTGTTATCACGGATTGGTACTATATGGATCTTTTCATGAGATGTTATCCCCCTCGGGAGCATCAGATACAGCATGTTTGTGCTTTTCACGAATCATTATGTATCTCTATGCTTTCATAGATTCACGAATCGCTTGTGACTCATGTACTCTCATGCTCACAGAGCCTCTCATAAATCTCCCATTTATGGGCTTATCATGAATCTTAACATAACTTGAACGGATCCTTGTGTATTGATTGGGGATGGGGGAGTGGAAATAGTCATGTGGATATTACCCCAGTAGCTGTAGTCATGAATCACTCCTAGCTGTAGTCATGAATCTCCTATGCTATTTCACATGTCTATATTTTACTCTGACTCACTAGACACTGCTAGTTCTCTATTATAGTAGATATTTCCTTACAGTTATCTCTTTTGCTACATGTATCTTCTTTCAGCGTTTCCTGTATTTTACTCTATTGCATGCTTTATATTTCCTATCATACTATGCACTGCGTGAGATGTATTGTGCTCGTTCCTGTCCTGATTGGACCTGTTGAAAATATTACAGAGGATGAGGATGAGGCCCTGGTGTCTACCTATTATGGAGCAGGACTAGATGACACTTATGTTGTGGACCCTCAGCAGGATCCACCTGCAGCTGAGGATGTTGTTCCAGTAGTCTAGACCAGTTTAGTCTAGGTAGTCTTTCTATATTATCATTTTGTCTCACATCTGAGTTGTATTTTGAGATGTTGAGTTATGTATAGACTCTTAGACTTATTGTATTATAAGTTGACATTCTGATGTTATGTTATCCTTGACACTTGGGCTTATTTCATCTATTGAACTGTTCTCTTGAGTTATCATCTGTCTATCTATCTATCTTCCATTCTCTACCTAGATGTGATTGAGATTGTTTTCTACTTGTCATCTCCATTCGGAGAGTATAAACTGTACAGGTACTTTATATTGTTAGATGATTGACCTAGGACAGCGTTCTACCGCCGACACTGTGGCGTAGGCTGGACGTACACACTTCTCGTGCCCTTACCCTAGGGTGCGGGTCGTGACAGCAAATCCATCCGGTAGCTGAAGACTAACCGGACGGCAGCGAAGAGTACGCCGCGGTGGAAGCGGTCCATGGTGCTTGCTCCAGGTACAACAAATCGGCGGAGCCAGTATGTCAAAAATCCTGCCAGCTGAGCTTCTTTAGACATGGACCTGTAGCCCATTCTTATAAAGCTTTCCACAAAATCTTCGGGCTTGAGCAGAGGATATTGGTGTTCATCAGTAACTCTGATGTCCATTCTCTCATTTCTTCCACCAGCTTTATCACTTCACTGTTGCTGAGAGGTTGAAAGAAAGTTGGGTTGCAGGAGTCATGATCTTTGGTCTTCTTCTCAACGATATGGTTAAGAAAAAGATAAGGTAACCATTTGGAGGAATAACATGTGCTGGAAGAGCCGCTCTGGTAATACAGGGAGCATATATTGTAATGGCACAGTAGTTCGTCGAAAACTGTTACCATTTCTGGATTTTCCCGACGCAGTCTCTCTAACTCGTCGTTTGTGGAACATACTCCTCATAAGGGGAGTCTCCATTTGGTAGGCATGAGATATACTTCATCTCATGGAGAGCCAATCCTATCTCCCCGCAGGGCGTCATGAATGTCCCTGTCCTATAGTTATACCTCTCTGCCAGGGCTAGAAACAGATGAGGGTTTGGGTGGAAGCCATATACGGTAGCATATACCGCATTATAAAGATCAATCTCTTTTAGTTGATCTTCAAATTGAGCCAATACCAGTTGGCTATACAGTTCCACCTCCTATTATTCGGGTTCACCAAACCGGTCAGCCGGATGTCTTGATCCGGATATCTACCCTCCGCCTTTGCATACTCGTTAGCAAAAATCGGTGTCCTTACAGGCAGTAACAAAGACGAGTTCTCTGGGGGGATACAACCTGGCTTCAACCCTCTTAGTAAAGTACTGTGTCATTCAGAAGAACTATAGAACATGTCTCTATTGTTCGGGCCTTTCTGGACACAGATTTTTTCTGTCCGTGCATGTTGAAGGGGAGTAATGTCCCAGTCCATCCTCCTAGGATGGCTTGCATGAGCATATCGTGCTAGAGGAAGGCATCTAGCTATGTCTGGTAATTGGATCATTTTCTCCTTCCTTTGGAAAGTTCTCGACTCAACTCGGGGTCTTGGTTGAGAACTTTTATCAATAGCTTCTCCGAATAGGAACCTAGGTTTCTTGTGAGTGATGGCGTCAACAGATTGCAAGGGCTGTCCATTTATCAGACTTAGCAAAGTTTCATTATCCTAAGTTATCAGGATAGCTTGGCGAGAGGATGGAAGGGCATATTGTGGGAAGTGTACATGGGATAAGTCTTCTTTGAATTCTGGCTCAGCTAAAGTTTCTGTGAAGATTTCATAATTCGGGTCCTCTCTGGTATCAACTGCATCAAACAGAAAAAAATAAAATTTAGTACAAGTCAAGTCAGAGATTCTGTCTTCAGATTGCACAAACATCAGATTGCGCAAGCATCAGATTGCGCTGATAAAGCTTGCACAAGCATCAGATTGCGCTGACAATCTTGCACAAATCAGCCGATTGTGCTGACTTTTGCCAGTACAATTCAACCGATTGCGCGAGAAGATATTCTTCATAAAAATAAAGAATAATGGGTTCGTGCAACCAAAGCCCTAAACAGGGTGGCGCAGTATGATCACATCTCTAAAAAGAGATGGATTTTAAGATTCAGTAAAGTTGAAAAAACCCTAAAAAGGGTTTTCGATCGGGTTGTTTACCTCGCAAAGCAGGGTGCGCAGCATCGTGTCGGGAAGGGCACGGCGCAACCCGAGCCGAAGACTCGGCGGGGGCCTTGCCCTTGTTGGCGGCGGAGGAGCGCTTGGGAGCCATGAAGTCGACGGGGAAAAAAGAGTGAAGTCGGAGTAGGCTCGGGGATTTCTCTCTCTCAAGCACAATGAAAACAAGTAAAGAATAATATGAAGGATGAAGGGAACTATTTATAGTTTTTCAAAGAGCAACGGCCGCCTCAGATTGCACAGAATAAATAGGGGTAATCCTTCCGATTGCACAGACAGCATCATCACGTGCGCAACTTGATTGAAAATTCAAAATTCAAAGTATTTCGAAATTTTGAATCAATTCAACTTTCGAAAACATTGAAGGGGGTCTTGTAGGTCCTAAAAAATCAAGTTGCACCCATCAACAAAGTCATGAAAATCAAGAAATACATCTTTCAAATGAATTGCGCAGAAGTCAGATTGTGCGTCATCCAGATTGCGCAGAGTGGACTGCGCACACTTTCAAGTGCGCAAGCTGACGTGGCCATGTCATCATTATCTGACACAATCAAATCTTCTGACAACTGACAGCACAAAGAACGAGGAGACTGTTCGTTTACTGTGCAGCACAGCACTCGAGGACAGCTGTACATGCAGCATAATCTGCCTGCAGTGCAATCCAGCCCAGCGCGGTCCATCCCAGCGCAATCCGAAGCCAGCACAATCCGAAGCCACCGCAATTCATGTGGCGCACTTCATCATGACAACTGACAAATGTAGACGTGGCATTTATGCCATCAATTGCTCACTACGTGGCAATCGTCTGTACAAGATCATGCGAATTTCAATCAAATGATGCCATGTGTCCAAGATAGTTGGCCCACGATCAGACAACTGCCTGCGCAGTCTAATGTTGCGCAATCCAGTGCATGCGCAATCTAACTTACGCCATTCAGAATAACTAAAAGTTAGTTATTTCCAGAAATCTATAAATAAGAGTTTCAAGTCTTCATTCCAGGGGATCAGACAAAAATAGTTCAGAAATATCAGAGAGTTCAGGAGTTCTTGCCCAAGTGCTGCTGCATTCTTCCGAGGCTATCGCCTTCAAATTAAGAGGCTACCGTCTTCAAAGTTCACATCGTCCAAGGGATAAAGCAATCGTCATCTAGATTGGATTCCTATAGTTGTACTTTCCAGAATTCTTGTAATCTTCTTTACAAAGTTTGTTAAAATAAAGATCAACTTTTGTTTTTGCAAACACTTACACGCCCCCCAATATTGGTTGCTCCAATAATGGGGAAGCCTTTCTTACTATATGTCCATGCTATGGACCATTCTCTTGGTGCCCTATTAGCTCATAAGAATGAAGAAGGTCATAAACAGACAATCTACTACATTAGCCGCACAATGGTGGGTGCCAAGCACAGATACACACCTGGGGAGAAGGAATACCTTGCACTGTTATTTGACATCCAGAAGACACGCCACTGTGTCTGGGCAGACTATCCACATCATATCTAAAGTCAATCCTCTCAGAATACTCATGACTAAATCGGGTTCTCTCAATTCCCGTTTAGCTACATGGGCAATGTTGTTGACTCCATACGATATGCTCTTCATTCCTCAAAAGGCAGTAAAAGGCCAAGCGTTAGCTGATTTCTAAGCAGCTCATCCGGTGCCAAAATCTTCCAAACACTACGACAAAATCCCCGATGAAGTAGTAGAGTCTAACACTGCAACCGAAGAAATCCCTATTCGGCAAATGTTCTTTGACGGTGCATCAAGAACATGACCTCAAGGAAATATTGTGGCCGGAGTAGGCATCGTACTGGTGTCACCTGATCATCTGGTTAAACATCATGCATATTCTCTCGTAGAACCATGCACCAATAACGTAGCCGAATATAATGCCTTATTAATCGTCCTGCAACTGGCAAAACAACTGGGAGTTGATTATCTAGAAGCTTACGGCGATTCCAAGCTAATAGTTAGTCAGGTCCGAGGGGATTATGAAGTTCGTCACGAAGATCTCATCCTCTATCACAGAGCAACAATCGAGTTGGCATCTACTTTCGCTGGATTCTTCATCGAGCACGTGCCTCGACTACAGAATATAGAAGCTGATGCTCTAGTCGGTCTCGCTGCTTCCTTGACTGTCCCTACTAATACCCAGTAGACGATTATAGTATCTGGTCGAGAACTATTCTGTATGAAAAATGCCTTACATATTCATCACAATTACACGACGGAAACAAACGTCGATGTTAAAGACTGGAGATTTTCTTTCATAGACTACGCCGTTTATGGAATCCTTCCCGAGGACCCAAAGAAAGCAGTGTCTATCCAAAGGAGATCCCTCAGATTTTACTACGATACGGCTACCAAGATGCTATACGGACGCTCTAACGAAGGGCTACTGTTACGATGTTTATCAGACACATAAGCCAAACATGCACTCCGGGAGGCTCACGATGGAGTTTGTGGTGCACATCAACCAGGTCCCAAATAACAAGATCGCCTCAAATGAATGGGTTATTATTGGCCCACGATAATAGCAGATGATATTGAATATACAAAAAAGTGTAGAGCCAGTCAGTTCAACATCGATTTAATTCATCAACCTTCAGAGTTTTTACACTCGACGGTAGTGTAGAAGCATGGAAAATACTAAAAAAAATGACTCATGCGGCCAAAGAACCCCATGCGGCTCAGAAAACTCTTGTGGTTCATTGAATCATGCGGCACAAGGAGCTATGCGGCCCAAAGCATTCCATGCGGCTCAGAAGACACGTGGCCTGATAGTGCTCCCCTCCGACCCATGCTGCATTAATTGCTTTGACGGCTGACCCCTCTGAAAAGTTGACAGCCCTGACACCAAAGTAGGTAATTATGGCTCTATCATAATGATGAATCTCTAGGGAAGAGAAAAGAGATCTCTGACACAAATCCTCCGAGAGCCATAAAAATGCCACGTGGCCGTTCCACGAGAGCGTTCGTATGCGGCTCACTTCTCATGCGGTTCAGAATAAATCCTATGCGGCTCACTTCTCATGCGGTTCAGAATAAATCCTATGCGGCTCAGGCCATGAAAGCCTCATGCGGCTCGAGCAAAGAACTTCCCATGCGGCTCAGAGTGAATCTATCCTATGCGGCTCAGGCCATGAAAGCCTCATGCGGCTCGAGCGAGGACTTCTTATGAGGTTCGAGAGGGTCATGTCCTTGCGGCTCAGGCGGATATATACCTATGCGGCCCACAAGAATTACTCCCCTGTGGTTCGAGGGCTCAAGTGAGGGCCACTGTCCACGCAGCCCTGACACGTGGGCCTAACCATATGCGGCTCACATTCATATGCGGCTTACTAGTCATGCGGTCCAAATCCCCCTAGCAGCTTCTAGGACACGTTTCCTAAACCAATTAATTCCTCAAATTGGCTGCCATTAAAGATTGGGTCAAATCCCAATAATCTGGGACACGTGGCAGAAGAATAGATCTAATTTATTCGCAGATATCAGAAGATCATTATAAGGAAGATTTATTCCAATCAGCATTAATTGCTCATGGGATTTGGTGTAATCTACACCTAATGGCCCAGATTCATCATAATCAAAATGAATGGCCTGGATTGACCAATCCCCAAGCCGCCGTCATCTCCAAGAGCTAATTATTGGCAACCCTAATGATCATATCCCACTATTATAATTAGCAGGGTGCTATTCCCTTGCGAGATATACAATATCAAAGAGGAAAATACATATATATAGAGAGACTTTTCCTCCTGTAGTCAGAGAGAGAATACACACAGAGAGAGAGAGAAGCCAGAGGAGCAACAGAGGAGCAAGAAGAGCATTTCTTCGTCAACGCCAACTATCTTTTCACAAGGAGCCAAGGCTGCATACCGATCGTCCAAGGAGTAAGGCAAGGCTGCCGTCGCCTTTCCGAGCCTCTATCGTCACCCGCCAGAATCTAAAATAAACAATTGTACTTAGACTGCTGTACCTAGGTTTTCGTCCCTAGGCTTTCTTTGTACAAGCGAGTTTGTAACGTGAAGTAAAAGTCCGGTCCTCCGATAATTGTTCTGTTCTTTTGTATTTCATGGCAAACACGATGGCGACCCTGCTGGGGACTAACTTCTCCACGGCTGAGGAGTTGGTGACGCAATCGGATGCAGCCAAGCTTGGCTCCACTCAATAAAGATGGACGCCCGGTTCGACCAACAGGCGTTGGAAGAGATGCTCTCCGACAAGAGCACTGGCCCGGTCCAGAAGCGAACCCGCACGAAGAAGGCCCGTAAGGAGTGGAGACCCCGATCCTTCGTTCCTACTGAAGCTCTTACGGAGACACCCTCTGTTGTTCAAAACGGCGAGCAAGATTCTCCTGCGGCCCGACTTCAGATCTTAGACAACTCTGCTGTCCCCGAGTCTGGCAGAAGAAAATTCTATGATACTGGACTTGCAGGGGCAAAGAGGAACTCTATGAGATCCGAGCCGCATAAGGGTATCAGCCTCAGGGAGAAAGCTCATGCGGCTACATCCTCCAGCCGCATGAAGAAAACTCATGCGGCCATATCTGTCAGCCGCATAGCTTATGCGGCTACAGTTGCCAACCACACGGATGAAACTCATGCGGCTAGGGGAGTCAACCGATTGCAGAAAACCCATGCGGCCACAATTGCCAACCGCATGCGGCCAGCCTGTACGGTCGTGACTCCTAGCCACACAAAAACAATTCATCCGACGACAGAAGACAACCGCATGCAGACAGCCTGCACGGTACCCAACCCTAGCCGTATAGCATCCATTTCATGCTTCTCTCGATCAGTCTTCGACCGTCTCTCATGCGGTCCTGACCCTGATGCTTCTCTGGATGATATGCCAGACTCTCTAGTATTCAACTTGGACTCCTCCTATTACGCACCCGCAGGTGCTAAAAGGAGGAAGTCTAGGGCAGCGCGAGCTCATCGGGTCCAGTCAGCTGTCCCAATCTCTGACTATCGGGGCGTCCCGTTGACTATCAGATGGGCCTCGGATGGGAAGTTGTATGCAACCGCTCGAGTCCAGCCCCCGGCGGCAAACGGACAGAGTGGTTCCTCTGACCTGCGGAAGGCGATCCTCTACAAACGCAAGGAAAGAGAAGGAGTGTTGGCATGCAAAGAGTCCTCGCTTGGACATCGCTGTACCCAAATCATCGTCAATTGCTGCTGTAACAACGCGGCAGTGACGGAAGATCGATCATCCGTCTTCCAAAGGCTACAGCACCCGAACTCAGAAGATGAGGCACCTCCTGTTGTCTCTTGCAAGTCTGCTCAAAAGGTCTCCGACGAAGGGAGAAGGAAAAAGACGAGTATCTCCAGCCCAAGATATCAACCACTACAGCTAAGAAACTATCGTCTAAACGGTTGTCCTCTACCGGTGTATTCCAACACACCCGTTCGAAGACGAAATTTACCGTGATGGGAAATTCATCATCCACATCGCTGGGTGTTGAAGGAACTGGGGGTAGCACTTCTTCGAACATCCGCAACAATCCGATGTTTCAAGGAGCCGAGCCCGGACAAACAACTCTTCCATCAGGGGCAACAGACGCTGATGTCCCCGAGGACATCCGCAACTCTCAAGACGAAGCAAGCTCTGAAGCTGGGGATACCGTTCCCTCCGAGTCCGAGCCCGAAGAGAACATTCCCACCTATCCCGACGACTTCTCGGTGCATCGGTACGACTCGGAGGGCACATCCTCCACCGTTCCTTCCATTCCTCCTCATGTAAGGACGGTTTTCATGACGGACAGCAATCAGAGAGGGTCCAATGATCGCCAGCGCATCGACAATCTTGAAGCCATATTACTTGCTTTGGTCAAGTCTGTAGACGAGATTAGAGCGGCCCTGCCCACTCTACAAGGTGGAACGCTCGGTCAAACAAGCACAGGCCCCGCGGTCAATGTAGATTCGAACTCAGCGGCACCAAACCCGGGGAACAATCCTCCCGAAATAACAGCCCCTACCACGACAGATGAGACCCGAGAAGTAAGGAGAGAGGTCCAGGAGCTCCGAGCCATGTTCTATGCCCGAGAAAACGCTCAAGATCTCAGAATACGGCAACCATACCCTGCTGAATGGAGGGATGTTCCATTCCCACCAAGATATAAGCCGTTCAATATCAACCCGTATGATGGCAAAACCTCAGCAAGTCGGTACATCACTTACTTTGAGGTCACCACCGACCATCTACCCCATGATGATGCTATCCTCATACGGTTATTCATTGGGGCGTTAGAAGGGGCCGCCTTCGATTGGTACCGTAATCTACCGGACAACTGCATCCACTCCTTCACCGGCTTCAAGCGCCTGTTCTTGGAGAGATTCTACGAAGTAGGACAGGACGTCACTATGTCCACTCTCATGGACGTCGTCCAAGGGGAGAAGGAGTTGACAAGGAACTACATCGAATGGTTCCGCCAGACCGCCATAAAACTGCTCTCTGGAAATCCAGATTCCTCTTTGATTGAGATCTGCCAAAAGAGACTGCTTCCTACGATCAATCTCTGGATGGGCGAAAGTCAATTCAAAGATTTGAAGGCATTCATCATCCGCTCCACAAGCGCCGAAGAACGACTAAAGAAGGCTCGCCAACTGGGATTGCACATCTCGGAAGGAGAAAACAAGGGCAAGCGTCCCAACAACGATAATGGGAGTAACCCCTCCAACAATCGGGACAGCAAGGGGAAGCAGGCTATGGTGGCCGACACGGCACAAAAGCCCGAGTCACAACCAGTAGACAAACAATGGCCTCAGGTCACTTAATCTTTCGAAGACGGCCACGTCAAGCCTATCTTGGACATGCTCATACAAGGAGGTAGAATTCAGCTTCCTCCACCAAGACGGGAGCCTCGGCCGGCTGATCTGGAGAACCCAAAGTTCTACCATTATTACCGTTACGTACACCACGCTACACACGACTGCTATAAACTAAAATGCTACATCCAAAGTCTCATCGATTCGAACGCTCTGGCTATCGACTTCGAAGCGGTAACCGTAGCAGCCAATATGGTGTCCGTACAATTTGGCAGCTTCCCTCCGACGGAGACTCAAGACGGGGTAATCCCCGTCCCTCTGGCGACAATAGAGATTACCAATCTTCTACCTCCCCGGGAACAGGCTGCTGGTCTAGTACCTCTCACCACCTCACGAGGGGAGGTCATGTGGGTCCATTCAGACTTGGTATCAGAAGTAACTCGGTCCACACCATCTCCCACTAACAAAAGGAAGAGTGGAAAAATCAGGACCTGCCACACAATCTCAGCAGACAACGAGGAAGCTACAGCCGTCGTCATGCGGTCCGGAGTACAATCCCAACCTGTGGTTGACAACCCAGCCGAAAATCATCAATCTACTACAACTGATGCTCTGGGACCGGCTCAGCCTTCGACGACCGACAAGCCTAGGCCGAAGAAGACTTGCTTCGACAAATCTCTCCGAAAAGACGCAGCCCAAGGGGTAGAGAGGCCCTACAACTTTGACATCTTAGCACAATTGGCTAACACTCCGGCCAAATTGTCACTGTACGAACTCCTAAGGCTCTCCAAGGACGTTCGTATTGCATTGAGCGAAGCACTCCAAAATACCGATGCCTATCTGGCTCAATCCAACCTCACCGGGGAGGACTCACCCGTGGATCTCCAAGACAGCGCCTGCGCGGGAGCAATGCCCAACATCATCTTCACTCCGCAGGACATGCTCATCAAAACCAACCTACATGATCGCCCACTATACTACACAGGATACATCGGCGACGTGAAGGTGGATCGGATGCACATTGACCCTGGCTCTTCCATAAGCATCATCCCAAAGGGTCTGCTACATCATCTCCGCATCCCAATGCATCGCCTGACACTTACAAGCACCGCCATCAGCGGTTTCAATTCGGGCAGGAGCTACCCTATTGGAAAGATTCGTCTGAAGTGTCAAATTGGCGACCTCCAATCCGAAGTCACCTGCTACGTCATAGATGCAGACACTTCTTACAACATCCTCTTGGGGCGCCTATGGATACACGATTATATGATCGTGCCTTCTACGCTACACCACTGCTTCAAATATGTCGACAAACACGGCTTCGTGAAGACAGAATTTACTGATATCGATCCCTTCAAGGGGGTCGAATCCTACTACTCAGACTCCGGCCTATACGAAAAGTCGAAGAGGCACCTTGATGAAGGAAATGAACAAGCTAGTACCGAAATGACCACGAGATCAGAAGGACCCCTGACGATCCACCTCCAAGCTCGCAAACCGGGCAAGTTCGCACCCCTTACCGCCACTCTGCAGAAGGACGCGATCAGAGGAGCAGATGATAATCCGGCTGCTAAGGTCCGGCCAAGTACCGAAACCCACAACGGGGCCACTGACAATCAGACTGCCGAGAGTCAGTCAACCCCAAACAGGGAAGCTCAATCCCTCCGACAAGCAGCTGACGATACGCCTTTCCAAGAAGGGTCGTCACCCCGACGCAAGGTCTGACACTTGTAGCGAACCGGCCACTCCTCGCTCCACCTCGAGTGCCAAACTAGGGGTCGCTAGTCTGCCAACAACTCCACGCTTTGCCCCGTCAACTGAACCACTGACAATCAAGCTTCCCAGGTTGTCCTCTCAGTCTTTATTTACACAGGGGGTAGCCGAAGAGAAACCGGAGCTAGCCAAGTATATGGCTACCCACACCAATGTCCCCTCTGCTGATGATGTAATCCCCCTAGAAAAGATACCTTACTTCATCAATAAAGGGTTATCTTTGAACTACACCGAGCTCAATAAGCTATGTACAATGTATGCTATGGAACACGATATAAGCACTCATCTACACACACAGGTGACAAATACACACACCGCAATCCAGCTTATTCCAGCAGAAGACGCTTACCGCATAATCGAGGGAGGGTACCATCCAATCATCTTTGGCCGGAAGGACGATCCGCACCCCTTCACCATAAAAGAAGTTGATCTTGGGTCAGATGCCGGGAGATTGCCTCTATATCTTTATAGCCCCCAGTCCAAATATCTTATGCAAAAACAGGGGTATGATCTGGAGACGACGCCAGGTTTGAACTACGATACTGGGCGACGATTACCTTTGAAGCCACCAGTCCCGGCGGGCAAACCACGAGACTACTATAGCAAAACTCGATGCGGGATAGGGTATATAACTCCCACAACGACCCCTGAGAGTTCAGATAAAGAGTATGACTGGCAGTCACATTCAACCGGGTCACCAACTTCCGACTCGGATACCAGCATCGGAGATATATTCAGACAAGTCCTGTCAGTCAACATGGCATTCGCCGACGCTTACGAAGA
The DNA here is from genome assembly GCA_029216955.1 of Iris pallida. NCBI lineage: Eukaryota > Viridiplantae > Streptophyta > Magnoliopsida > Asparagales > Iridaceae > Iris > Iris pallida. The sequence goes on along the minus strand of JANAVB010036019.1, from coordinate 23,629,981 downwards.
AGACGAAGACATCCCCGAAATCCTTGAGCTAGTGCCATGGGCCCAACAATTGGACGCACAATGGGAAAAGCGGTTCGAACTGAGAGAACCTCCTACTGAAGATGAGGTCATACAAGTAGATCTCGGCAGTGAATCCTCTCCGAAACTAATTTTCGTCAGTAAAAGCCTAACAGACGAAGACCGGGAGTCGCTGCTAGAACTTGTCAGAGAATACATTGATGTGTTCTCCTGGAGCTATGAAGACATGCCAGGGTTAAATCCTGACAATGCTCTTCACAAACTCAACATTCGGCCAGATGCGAAGCCAGTCAAGCAACAACAGCGACGCTTCCGCCCAGGCATCATGGACGCAATCGAAGCCGAAGTCAATAAACTAATAGCCAGCGGCTTCATTCGTGAGGAGCAACATCCTGACTGGGTCGCCAATATAGTACCTATCCTCAAGAAGAATGGAAAGATTCGAATCTGCATCGACTTTCGCAACCTGAACGAGGCGTGCCCCAAAGATGAATTTCCTCTTCCTATCACAGACATCATGATCGACAATACTTGTGGCTTCGAACGTATGTCATTAATGGATGGCTTCTCGGGGTACAACCAAATCAAAATGTCTCCTGACGACGAAAAGCATACATCATTCCGAATACCGATTGGCACGTACTGCTACACAGTCATGCCTTTCGGTTTAAAGAACGCTGGAGCCACATATCAAAGAGCCATGAGCATCATATTCAGAGACCACTTACGCAAGACGGTGGAGTGCTACATTGACGATATAGCCGTTAAGAGCCGAAACAAGGGAGACCATCTGCAGGATCTAAGGACGGTATTCGACCTAATGCGAACGCACAATTTGAAAATGAACCCTATGAAGTCCTTTCTAGGCGTATCCAGCAAGAAGTTCTTGGGCTTCATCATCACCGCACAGGGTATCCATGTAGATCCTGAGAAGACGAAAGCAATCATGGAGATGGGTCCCCCGAAAAATCTCCGCGAACTCAGAGGCCTTCAAGGGAGGCTAGCTTACATCAGAAGGTTCATTTTCAACGTCTCCGGGCGATGTCGACCATTCACGCACCTCATGAAGAAAGGGGTCTCATTCGTATGGGACAAGGAATGCCAGCGTGCTTTCGACAGCATCAAAGAATATTTGTCAAATCCTCCAGTTTTGGTGGCTCCGGTTCCTGGAAAACCATTCCTGCTCTATGTACGAGCAATGGAATTCTCCCTCGGGGCTCTGCTGGCACAGAACAATGACGCAGGCCATGAACATGCCATATATTACCTCAGCAGAATGACGATTGGGCCAGAGCACCGATACACCGCTGTGGAGAAGGAATGCCTCTTCCTGGTGTTCGCCATTCAGAAAATACGACACTATGTCACCGGACAAACGATACATGTGATCTCACGAGTCAACCCTCTCAGAGTCCTCATGACTAAACCAGGGGCACTCAGCTCTCGCCTCGCTACATGGGCGATATTGCTATCCCCTTATCATATGATCTTCGTCCCACAAAAGGCAGTCAAAGGTCAAGCCCTGGCAGACTTCTTAGCAGCCCACCCGGGCTCGGAGTCCTTCAGGATATATGAAGAGATCCCAGATGAGGTCGCCGACTCGCATGCGACCTCTCACGAGAATATATGGTGAATGTTCTTTGACGGTGCTTCAAGGACCGGACCTAAAGGCAATATAGTCGTCGAAGTCGGGGTAGTGCTGGTCTCCCCTTCCGGATTGATGATCAACCGCGCATATTCCCTCACAGAACCCTGCTCTAACAATGTGGCCGAGTACAACGCTTTGGTCATTGGCCTCCAACTTGCAAGAGAGCTGGGGGTAGAATACCTTGAAGCATACGATGATTCCCAACGTCAGTCAGATCCGGGGTTCGTACGAAGTCCGTCATGAAGACATGATCCCTTATCACCAAATAGCGATCGATATCATCTCGTCATTTGAGGGATTCTTTATCGAGCACGTCCCCAGACTCCGAAATATTGAAGCCGATGCCCTCGCTGGTCTTGCCGCTTCCCTAGCAGTTCTGAATTATGATCGCCAATCAGTAGTTGTGATAGGCCACAAACTGGTCTGTCCCAAAAACAATGTGCAATTCGTGGCAAGTTATTCCACACAGACGGTCGATGATGCCCCATATTGGAGACAACCATTCATCGACTTTGTCGTCTACGACATCCTACCCGAGAACCCGAAGGAAGCCACTTCTATCAGAAGGCGTTCTCACAGATTCTTCTATGATACAGAGACGAAGATGCTGTATCGCCGCTCCTACGACAGATTACTGCTTCGGTGTCTGTCAAACGCAGAAGCCAAAGAAGCAGTACGAGAAGCTCATGACGGTGTCTGCGGGGCCCACCAGCCCGACCCAAAACTACAAGATCGCCTTCGCCGAATGGGCTACTATTGGCCCACGATGGTGGCAGATGCGATAGATTATGCTAGAAAATACAAAGCTTACCAAGTCCACACGTACTTTATCCACCAACCATCAGAATTTCTACATCCAACAGTGGCGTTCTGGCCATTCGAAGCATGGGGAATGGATATCATTGGTCCAATCATCCCACCTTCCTTCCGAGGATATCGCTTCATACTTGCGATCACTGATTACTTCTCCAAATGGGCGGAAGCTGTTCCGCTTGCAGAAGTCAAAACTTCGAACGTGATCAGCTTCCTCAAGCATCACGTCATCTACCGCTTTGGACTGTCCCGAAGGATCATTCATGATAATGGTCCGTAGTTTGCAAGCCACGCATTCTATCGGTTTTGCGATAAACACCGTATTCAGAATATAGCTTCGACACCGTACAACCCGGCAGCAAACGGGTTAGCAGAGGCGTTCAACAAAACAATCATCAAACTCCTCAAGAAGTTTGTCTCCTCCAACAAGCGCGACTGGAACGAGAAGCTCGGCGAGTGCTTATGGGCTTATCGCACCACAATTCGGACCGCCACCTGGAATACACCATTCTCTCTAGTATACGAGAGTGAGGCAGTTCTCCCATTAGAGACTCAAATACCCTCACTCCGCGTCGCCCTCACTTATCAATTGACAACGGATGATAACTACCGACGTCGACTGCAAGAGTTGGAGGCATTAGATGAAAAGTGCCTCTTAGCTCAGCAGCGAATTGAGCTATACCAAGCACGCATCTCTGGAGCCTTCAACAAAAAGGTCAAAATCAGAACATTCCAGGTAGGCGATCTCGTCTTGGCAGTCCGGAGGCCGATGGTCATGACTCACAAGACCGCCGGTAAGTTCCAGCCAAAATGGGAAGGCCCATTTATCATAGAGACAGTATTCTCCAACGGTGCTTACCGCCTCGCAAAACAAAACGGAGACTTGCTCATATTGCCCGTCAACGGCAGGTTCCTGAAGAAATACTATATTTAAACAGCATTCTCCAGATCATCGAGTCATGTACCCGCTGGTACCCCTGAACTCGCTCCATAAAATTCCAGATTATTGAGTCATGTATCCGCTGATACCACTGAACTCGCCCTCATAGTTTTTCAAGATTCTCGAGTCACGTACCCGCTGGTACCACTGAACTCGCTCCATAAATTTCCAGATTATCGAGTCACGTATCCGCTGATACCACTGAACTCACCCTCATAGTTTTCCAGATTCTTGAGTCACGTACCCGCTGGTACCATTGAACTCACTCAATAAATTGTCAGGTTTTCGAGTCACGTACCCGCTGGTACCACTGAACTCACCCTCATAGTTTGCCAGATCATTGAGTCACGTACCCGCTGGTACCGCTGAACTCACACTCACCATTCCCAAATTTCTAAGTCATGTATCTGCTGGTACCTCTGAACTTACACTTTGATTCCAACATTCATGGATTGTCGAGTTATGTACACATCGGTACCCCTGAACTTACATCCTGGTCACTCTTTTAAAAGAAAGTCATGTATAACCATACCGCTGAACTTTCTTCCTACAAGAGATCCTCCCTCATGATCTAACACCTGCACTCCCAGTGCACAACAAAGGTAACGGGTCCACAAACTTCCAAGAGGGCCATGTCCTTATTACCTCTGAGTCGTCCCACTTCTGCCAAAAACAAATCACCCCTACATAGAACTTCCATGTCCTTATTACCTCTGAGTTGTTCTATATGCCCTCCTTCATTGAGTCCACTCCTGTCATGTCCTCATTACCTCTGAATGGGAAGGCTCCATCGAAGAAACCTTCATACTTACCATGTCCTTATTACCTCTGAGTAAGTATGATGATCCCCTTTCGACCTGTCATGCCCCAGAACCAGAATATTGGAGAGCGGGGGAGTGACTCAGCCAGCTACGTATTACGGGTAGATGAATACCGTATAATACGATCAATGCTGTCTAACCAGACGAGGTGGTGCATACTACATAAAAGTCTTACTATGGTCATTACACATCTATTGTCTCAATCATTCAAACAAGAAACAGAAATATAGAACATGTAAGGTAAAGCAGTAAGGCGTCCCAAACGCTCAGTCAAAATGTTCTTGAGATCTGGCTTTACAAAACATAGCCAGATGATATAGCAAGCGTACACAATTGTTATCAGCTGCAGTCTGACTTAATTACAAGTATGCAAAAGTAAGTACAAGACAATACGACTAACATGTCGGTGCCAAACGGCAAGGTATAAAGTAGATAACAAAACGAGTGGTGAAGTTAAGGAACCCACTCGAGGCCTCCTGCGATCATTCCTCTAGTATTGACCATCCTGGAGGTGGAAGTACGCTGAGTCCTCGGGAACTGGCTCTAAATCTGGCCATACAAAACCAGAGAGGTTAGACCTCTAATAGCAAGTACCACAAGGGAGCACGACATGAGAACTAAAACCAGTAAGTAAGAGAATATAATAATAGATCTCTGCTTGCTACTAGAACTCACATCACATCAAGACACTTCGAACCAACCTCCCAACCAAACAAGGACAGAAGTTGGCCCGTCATGTCTTGACATTTTGATCATCCCAGTTAGGTAACAGAGTACAGTGCACAAACAAATCATCTTAAACGGCCAATCAACTCCTACGGCTTGCTATTATGAGTCCCAAGTTATCCTGGAATAATGCAATTAGGGATTCCTCAGTTCTTACTATGTGCAAGCAAGGCTAGTCTATCCAGTCGATCAATTGGCCCATGCATGAATTAGACGAGTCCTAGCAGGACGCCCGTTAATATACAATATACAATAATAATAAAAGCATATACTGTTCCCTGCCCGTGTGGCAGATTTACAGTATCTGTGGGAACCAGCCGGCCCGTCGGGTACTACTCGTCCCAAGGGGGCTGCCATGTAAAAATTCGGGAATCCATTCTCTCCATGCAATCATTATTTTATTTAACTTAATAGTCTCTACGTTGAGTAAAATCCCATGCCGTGGATCATGGTCATTCAAATGAGTACTTTCGTACGGGGTACGATATGCACAACTCTACAACGATACCAGTACGGTTAGGTTGCAGGTCTTACATAGCGTAATGCAACAATCAAATCTATCCACGGTAATCATGCCTTGACCATAAAGTACACATGCTTCTTTTGTAGAAAAAAAAATAATTAAATAAATAAATAAATAAATAAATAGATTGAAGCCTGCATGTGCATGTATGTCAATATTCGGGATCAGCCAGTCGAGTATAATAGTTCATAACATGAACGTGTCTCATTCATTTCATTCAATAAGACGACTAGCCAGTCTCTTAGTTCCAATTAGGAACGCATGATCAATTTAGTCAAGATAACCATTATTATCAATGGTGACAAGGCATGAAAGTCAATTAGCATTAAACGGGGTCGAGTCTACAACTCTCAGGGTCAAGTCCCAGTCAATTCGGGTATCTATAACTCAATTCATGACACATGGTACATCCCACGTAATAATCTATAATTAACAGAAATATCAACATATCATGATTATATCAAGTTTATGCAAAAAGGCGTAAGGATATAAAATGGACGTTAAACATCTAATAAGATATCAATATACAGGGCTATAGAAGATCCAGGGTAAGCAGGCTACTCTCATGTCAGCCTACGCTCATGCCAAACTAGCGTATGGAAGTCATACGCTTCCAAAAGGCAGCGTATGAACTCCATACGACTCCTTACTATCCATGTCAGCGTATGCAAGTCAGACGCTCCAAAAAGGTAGCGTATGAACTCCATACGACTCCTGACCATCCAAGTCAGCATATGCAAGTCATACGCTCCAAAAAGGTAGCGTATGAACTCCATACGACTCCTGACCATCCAAGTCAGCGTATGCAAGTCATACGCTCCAAAAAGGTAGCGTATGAACTCCATATGACTCCTGACCATCCAAGTCAGCGTATGCAAGTCATACGCTCCAAAAAGGTAGCGTATGAACTCCATACAACTCCTGACCATCCAAGTCAGCGTATGCAAGTCATACGCTCCAAAAAGGTAGCGTATGAACTCCATACGACTCCTTACTATCCAAGTCAGCGTATGCAAGTCATACGCTCCAAAAAGGTAGCGTATGAACTCCATACGACTCCTGACCATCCAAGTCAGCGTATGCAAGTCATACGCTCCAAAAAGGTAGCGTATGAACTCCATACGACTTCTGACCATCCAAGTCGGCGTATGCAAGTCATACGCTCCAAAAAGGTAGCGTATGAACTCCATACGACTCCTGACCATCCAAGTCAGCGTATGCAAGTCATACGCTCCAAAAAGGTAGCGTATGAACTCCATACGACTCCTGACCATCCAAGTCAGCGTATGCAAGTCATACGCTCCAAAAAGGTAGCGTATGAACTCCATACGACTCCTGACCATCCAAGTCAGCGTATGCAAGTCATACGCTCCAAAAAGGTAGCGTATGAACTCCATGCTGCGCTAAAGAGCGCGCACAGCTCAGTGACGTAGCTAAAAAGCTAGCATACACTGCTCACTGTCTTCTCCAAACAGCAAGAACTCTATGGTTGTACCCCAAGGCTTCAAAAGTTCATAACTTGGTCAAAATAAGTCCGAATCCAACTTTCCAAAGGTCAAAATTGGGTAAGAAGAACTGCTCTACGACATGGAACCATCAAATCTTGAGAACAAAGGAGTTTGCTAGATCAAAATCCATAGACAACCGAAAATACAATAACTTAGATCTACAAGAAATGAACCAATGAAATCGAAAATACTAAGCACTAAACTCTCTTAGAATCATGAGAGGAAGAATATTGAACCATAAAATATGGTCCTTATGTAGAGCAAGATGTACTTGCCTAGTTGGTAGGTGGAGAGAGTAATGAAAGAAAGAAGAAGAAGTAATGGTGAAGAAGGAGTGAATGAGGAGAGAGAAGGGAGAGGGTGGCTTTAAATAAAAGGTGGTGGTAGGTGGGAATTGGGCCGGGTCCAATGGGTCCAATGGGTCGGGTTGCACGGGTCCAACAAGGCTAACCCGAAAGTAAAACTAAAGCAGGAATTAAAATACAGGTAATCAAATTACAGGAAGAAATGCAAAAATAAAATTGCAGGAATTAATTAGCATAAAAATTAAAGAGCAGCTAATTAATTAACATGAAAATTTAAAGAGCAGAAAATAGAATTACAGAAAAATAAAGTGCAAAAAATAAAATACAGATAATTAATTGACATGAAGTTATAGGAATTTAAATACAGGATACTATATGATAAATACTAAATAAATACATTCAGGCAATATACGTATTAGAATACGCATTCCGGGAACGGGGAGTAACACGACCTATTATCTGTACCCACAACCGGAGTACGCCAAGGGTAATAGGTCCACAAATGTCCTCTGTTGACCATCAATATCCTCTGTCGAGTTTACTCCTGCCATGTCCTCATTACCTCTGAGTAGGAAGACTCTACGTTAAGAAAACCTTCCCACTTGCCATGTCCTCGTTACCTCTGAGCAAGAATGTCGGTTCCCCTTCATCCTATTATCCGTATCCTAAACCAGGGTACGCCAAGGATAATAGGCCCACAAATATCCTCATCTAAATTTCTCAGCACAAATCTATCACCTCATAAGGCCCCAGGAGCCCAGCTGCTCTACGGCATTCCCTTTCTCAATACCAAGAGCACCCATGACCACGTCACTATGGCTGCTTCAGGTATCCTGACCAAAACTTGTTACCTCTACCTAAAACCAAGGTACGCTATGGGTAACAGGTCCACAAATATGTCCCCTATGCGGGAGAAAACATCGCCACAATATCACAGGCACAGCAAGCAATACAAATGAAGGGTAGATTTAAAAGTACTCTTTATTTGAAGGAAGAAAAAGCATTACATACTTCGGGATTATGTCCCCTTCAGGAAGAAAGAAAACAAAAACAAAACAAGAAGAAAAAGTCGACTACATTTCAGCATTACTCAATTCTAGGAGGCAGTTTCTTACTGAGGTGGTCCCCCGTTCAATCCGTTGCCGAGCGCGACGCTCGACCTCCTGGAATAAATGCTCCTCATTGTCCAAGCCCAAAAATGCTTGATAGTCATCTTCCAATTTCTTCAAGGCAGTCTCCAGGTCAGTCGAAGCTTGAGTAACCCTGTCCGCCTCTTGAATAATTAGTCCCCTGTCATTGCGGGTAGTCTCGAGTTCAGACTCCAAGAAAGTCAACTTCTTCTGAAGCGCAAGGATCTGCTCCCGCGTCTCAGTAATCTCACGAGAGACAGACTCCTCCCGAGCCACAACGTTTTCGGACGCATAACTCAATTGATCATACCGATCAGCTAAGTCGCTGAGATCCTTCAGCGCGACCGGTCTGGTCTTATCTCGAGCCGCTCTGGTCCTCTCTATAACAGCAATAAGGGAATTTCGCTCCTCATTTATAACAGCAGGCAGATCATCCTGTCGAAATACTCGAAGCTCGGACACCAGCTGATCAGCCTCCAGCAATTTTGCCTTCAGAAGCGAAGCCATCCCTGCATCATCAGAAAGATCCCTAAGGATGTTTATTTGACCATGGGCACATTATCGGGCCAAGGTAAAAGAGGTCCCTCTGTCTACAGCGGCCTCGATTCCCCTCTTCAAATAATGATAAAAACTGGCAACCACGTCCTGCAACGCGTCGTTCAAGACCTCAGCAGAGAAGGGCGTCAAGGGAAGCCGGAGCGGCAACGTCGGGGAAGTAACGCTCGAGTTCGCCATCGGGGGAACGGAGTCCGAGAAGAACGATGCATGGATAGCGGCCAACTCGTCTTCCGCCGCCCGAAGAGCTTGGATGCTCGACAGGGAAGAAAGGTCGACTCTCGAAGCCATCAGAGCAGAGGATGATGCAAGGACCATCGTTCCCTGCCCCGACTGCCCCGAGAATTGGCCTGCTAAACTCGGGCCCCCAGAAGGCCCATCAAGACGAGTCGGACAGTGAAGAGGTACACCTCTTTCCACCGATGCCCCTTCGGTTGGGATTGTCTCAGCGACGTCCATCTTCGGCACTGGAGGGACAGGACCTGAATGTCCATAATAACAATCAATCGACGTAACCCGAAGGACATGATGATAGAGAAGATAAGCTTCCTCATGGGTTAAGATTCGGCTAATCTTACCAGGGGAGGGGCATAAAGGCCATGGCTCATCCACAACTGGCATAGTCCCCTCACCCGCGATCCCCGAGTTAAACTCAGCCACGTCCCCTGCCCCCGTCACCTCGAAGAAGGATACAGATTAATCTAAAATCTTTTGAATAGGAGCAGGCTCATGGGAGTCCCCGTCACCCTGGGTCACCGCCCCGACATCCTGAAACTCTTCTTCTTCTCCCGATACCTAAAAGAGGGAACCAAGACAGTCAGGATTGAAACTCAAAAAAAAGAAGGGAGAAGGGATCGAGAGCAGTTTTGTTACCTCTGACGCAGGGTTGACTTCTTCTCCACCTTCTTTTATGGCTAGCGGACAGTGCCTAGTCGCAACCAGCTTCCGGGATCGAGAAGCACTGCCTATAGGAGAAACTTGCCTGCTACATTTCGGAATAGGACCAGGCGCAACAAGAGACTGATCCCTCAGCACCTCATCTGACAAAACATGCGATTGACCTACCTCTGCGCCTACCACTGGAAGGATAGAGTCATCTTCATCACACTCGTTGCCTTCGCCACCCTCAGCAGCAAAATCCAAAACTGGCACTTCGGCTCTAGTCTTTCTTTTCTTGGCTCCTTGAGAGCCTTCCTCCAGACCGGTGCCAACAATAAAGCAGGTACCTGGGATAAAACTGACTTGGGGCTTGTTCGCCATGACATGATACAGAGCTGCCACGTACAAGATCTCCACTGACTCCTTAATGGCAGGGACCGAGAAAATGGTACGAGTGTGGAACGAATCATAATATTGCCAAGCTCTGATACCATCAAGAAGACTACCCTCATAACCCAGACAAGAACTGGGGCTGTCCAGATAAAGTTGGCTGTATCCAAACTGCCGGGCAAACCTGCTAGGTAGATATGGCTCCAGAAAAATAGCATTGCAGTTACGGTACACTAGATGTGCGGGACGGATGTTACGCAACCATAAGAGCATCTGGCCATCCAGAAGCTGAGGGGGCGCGATACCGTCAATATGTACAGCCTCTATGTCCCTGTCAGTAAAGCGAGGGACGGATACGAAGATATGATACTTATCTGCCCTCGCCAATGCCATCCAGCAAGTCCGCATGGTTTCACATTCCCAAGGCTCGTCACGATAGCGGAAGATAAATGCGTCATCATCAGTCACACCGCCTTCAGAGCCCGGCCTCAACAAAGACGGGTAATGTATCAGCAACCACCCCATCAAATAGTGATAGGGCAACTCAGTTCGTTCAAAATCCTTGGTCACGTCACGAGCAATGATTTTGGACGTGAAGGTGCGAAGGCCACGGTGTATGCTGCACACCATGGCCGGGAGGAGAGCTAGCCTGATTCGTAAAACTAACTTCACAGCCGGAAGGATGAAGTTACAACTAATTCTCTCAATAGAACCGGCTCCTCCCGAGACTACACAGTTTCGTAGCCAGATCATCAAAAATCCTGCCAGAAGCGCTTTCTCAGACAGCTCTTGACTATCCTGGTAAAAGTAATCGAAAGTATCAGTCTGGCTCCCGAATCTGTCGCTGGTAGTGGCCGCTCCCCTAGCCGACGACACCAAGTCCTCAACCGCTTCCCGAGGTCGAGGGCGACGAGAGGTAACTTTACCTAAGGCATCTGCCAAGAAGAGATAGTGCATCCAATCCCTGGTATAGGGAGCATTCCCTTCCAGGTTACTATCCTTTCGGGTCATCTGATAATATATGTTATAATGGCACAATATCTCCTGGTAAAGGGCCGTGAAGCCAGGATACCGTCGTTCCAAATCTTCGAGTTCCTCATTAGTGGGAGTATACGCTTCAAACGCTTCATCCCCCAAGGAAGCTTGGAGACCGCGTGTATCTCATGGAGCGTGAGTCCCATCTCCCCCACAGGTGTGTAAAAGGTCCCCGTACGGCAATTATACATTTCCAACAGAGACATGGACAGCTTCTTGTTTATGGACAAGCCATGACTGGTACCTCGGATAGCGTGGTACAGGCCAATCTCGCACAAAAAGGCCTCATACTTATGCAAGATCCAAGTAGACAAATTGATCCACGAAGGAATAGAGTCCACCCAACCAGGGAACGTCAAACGACCGACGGGGTAGGAGCCTTTCCGAGCAAGCTGATTTATAAAAGTGTCGGCGGTAGAAAATGAGAAATTAGGGCCCGCCACATTCAGGAAAGAACCTGGGACCAACCACGTCACAGAACGACTAGTGTGCACTTTGCCAGCAATCACGGACTTCAGATTGTTATTATAATAGATGTTCCCCACAAACATCCCACCTCTGGTAGGGGTTAAAGTCTCCCCCATCTTCCGATCTAACGGGAGCATATTAAACCAAGATAGTAGAAAGTTTCGCTCCATTTGGGTGATACGAATCGCCATCCCGTTAGAAACAAAGCTCCAGTCCTCCGATACCTCCAGGACATGATCGTTCCCTACGGTCAAGGCATCTCCAAAAAAGAATACAGGCTTTAAATACTTCCCTTCAAATTTCCCAGAGTTCATCATAGCATTAAGGAAGTGGAAAGACTGATTCTTGATGGCGTTCAATCTAGCCGTAGGTTCATCGCTCGGAAACTGGTCAGCCATATACTGAACAATATGGTCGTATCTATAGCCGAGAGCGGCTTGAGCGCTACCCACCAAAAGTTCTCCAGCAGCATTAACCGGCAGGTTCACTGAAGAACAGAAAGAAAAAACTAAGTTAAACGGAGGGATAAAAGAAGGAAGCCGATTGGGTGCTCCAAAAAACCCCATGCGGCTCAAGAAAACATCCATGCGGCCCCATCAAGCTCAGAAGAACACTTATGCGCCTCCATACAAAAAAAAGTCTATACGGTCTAACGTCACTTATGGGGCTTCGCCGACAAGGCAAACATACAGACGCGATAGTCCTCTTATGCGGCTCGCAGCTCAGCCGTAGGGCGAACATGCGATTTACAAAGGCTCGTGCATAAAGTATGTGACGTAGCCATGGCGGTTGGGGTTCTTTAAGTCATGCATTGTCCTTACCAGTAATGGAGGGGTGAACGTCAGGATAAACATCAGGTACGATGACTGGCGGAGTAGCAGCCGCAGCTGAGGCGGAAGTGGAGGCCGCCTTCTTGCCCTTTACTGCCACGGTCTTCTTGGGAGCCATTAATTATCGAAAAGAGAAGAAGGGCAACCGAGATAGGGAAGGTCTGAGGAAGAAGAAAGAAAATAAAGAAGTCCTCTCTCTCTTCAAACTCTTCCTACTTATAGGAAGACGAGAAAAGAAGGACACGTGGGCCAATGACCGACTCATGAAGGGCGAAACCGACTCCTTGGGTTTCATCTCCAAGATTCCCCAAGGCGTCAAATCCGAAAGATTTAATAAGCTGACTCTTGGGATTCCCCCCTACAAAGACGGCGCTGAAACGAATTCGAGGCAATTAAAGACCTGCACACGTGGCAAGAAGCTATGCGGCTGAACAGTCTCCTGCGGCTGAGTCACCTATGCGGCTGAACAATCCATGCGGCCAAGACTTCTATGCGGTCAGGATTCCATATGCGGCTAGAAGAACACAGCCGTGCTTCTTATTCAAAGTATTTCAATTTTACAAATTGAAAACTTTTAAGGGGGTCCTGTAGAAGCATGAAAAATACTAAAGAAAATGACTCATGCGGCCAAAGAACCCCATGCAGCTCAGAAAACTCATGCGGTTCATTTAATCATGCGGCACAAGGAGCTATGCGGCCCAAAGCATTCCATGCGGCTCAGAAGACACGTGGCCTGATAGTACTCCCCTCCGACCCATGCTGCATTAATTGCTTTGACGGCTGACCCCTCTGAAAAGTCGACAGCCCTGACACCGAAGCAGGTAATTATGGCTCTGTCATAATGATGAATCTCTAGGGAAGAGAAAAGAGATCTCTGACACAAATCCTCCGAGAGCAATAAAAATGCCACGTGGCCTTGCCACGAGAGCGTTCGTATGCGGCTCACTTCTCATGCGGTTCAGAATAAATCCTATGCGGCTCAGGCCATGAAAGCCTCATGCGGCTCGAGCAAAGAACTTCCCATGCGGCTCAGAGTGAATCTATCCTATGCGGCTCAGGCCATGAAAGCCTCATGCGGCTCGAACGAGGACTTCTTATGCGGTTCGAGAGGGTCATGTCCATGCGGCTCAGACGGATATATACCTATGCGGCCCACAAGAATTACTTCCCTGTGGTTCGAGGGCTCAAGTGAGGGCCACTGCCCACGCAGCCCTGACACGTGGGCCTAACCATATACGGCTCACATTCATATGTGGCTCACTTTTGTAGCCGATACCGGCTTACTAAGAGCTCCCTCCGTACAAACAAATTTAGAGGAGCCGGGAACAACTTCTGTTCCTTTCCCGATGCCTGGGGCTATCTTCGCGAGTGGTCCCTTCTCCTTGTCTACAAGGGAACATACAGTTGCGGTCATCCTCTCGAGGAGTACGCAAAATTGAAGTCGAAAAATCTCATCCGAAGAGAGGCACAAAGATAACGTACCTGCAGGAGGATGAGCCGACTGGACTTGATTCTCGTCTAACTCTTTCAGTATGTCCCCGGTTTCAGACATCGCCCCCAGAAAGATATTAAAAGAAGGACTGGCTCTTTGGTCACAACCATAATCCAGGCATTCGCCATAATCATCCTTTGATTCAGCCCCCTTGGCTAAGGAAGGCAGAGCGCGTCTACCAGTCGAGGACAAGGAGGGGACGTTGTTGTCACGTCCAACTCCTCAGACGAGGAGGCACCTGCCTCAGATTCAAATTCAGGGTCTTGTACAAATGACAAACGCAAAGGTGAGAAAGCTTCTAAAGGCTTGACCAGAACGACTATGGAGTTTAGGAAGGGATCTACCTTCCGAATAGTAACGGCCTGCGATGCCATACTACATCTTCTAGTTTGCCGGGAGGACCTCCTTATAGGAGACGAGCCAGCACCCATTTCCTTGGCTCTCCTCAGGGCGATAGTTTTTTCTTCTGCTTTAAAGTTGGCTCATGGGCCAATTCAGTTGAAGATTTCCTCTTCTGAGGTGGATTGGGAGGAGAAGAACCATCATCTTTTGTATCTTCTTTTAGAGACACTATTTGCTCCCTAAGGATAACTTTCGGCCGCGGTACTATCGTTGGATTTACGGTGGGAACAACACTCTCCTTCTTACGGCCCTTCGACACCTTTTTCTCAAGAAGGGGGCCAAACCGAGTCCCTAGTATCGAGCTCTGTTCACGATCATACCGGGGAAGAAAAGTATTAATCTGAAAAAAAATTTGGCAATATTATAGCACAAATGGATCTCAGGCTTATTCAAGGGCAGAATGAAGACTGCCTCCATGCACCCGGCATTATAATACATCCAAGCACGTGCTCCGTCAATTAAGCTGCCTATCGACTCCAAATGCGGGCTAGCATTTCCTAAAAGGAGCGTGCTATAGCCAAACTGCCGTACAAAATGGCTCGGCAGACATGGCTCCAGATAAGCATGATTCATGTTTCGGAGCACCAGATGCGATGGTCTAATAGACTGAAGCCAGTAAAATGCCCCAGCAGTCAAACTAGTGGCATGAACCCCCTCATCCACGAAGATATCTTCCGCATTACCACTGCCGGACGGAGGGGATACTCTGAAGAACTCATAGTTCTGCAAGAAGCCTAAAGCCTTTCTGCAGGTGGGTACACCGGTGATAGTTCAATCTGCGTCACAAAATCTACAAAGAAAAGCATCTCCCGCCAAAGAGTCCGTTACCGGCCAAGCATTCATCAGGGTAGGACAATGCAATAGCAGCCACCCCATCAGAAAATGGTACGGAAGTTCAGTCCGGGCAAAGTTGGCCCTACCGTCAGGAGTTACCGCATTCCTAACAAAGTCCTGCAGACCTTGTCCACTGGCACAGACCATCGCAGGAAGCAATACAAGACGGTATCCGAACGCCAGCTTCACAGCCGGAAGTATCATACCCCGACTTATTCTCTCAATGGACCCTGAACCTCCAGAGACTATGTAGTCACGAAGCTAGATCATTAAGAAAGCTGCCATCATAGCTTTCTCTGACAACGAATATTCAGCTTGGCGGAAGTAGTGGCCGATCGGGGACTCAGGATCATCACTGTCCTCAGTATCCGCTGTATCATAATCTGTCATCCGGATTTCTAATAGGGCTTGGTAATAGGTTTTAAAATAAAAAAGGACGCCGGGTCCTCTCCTTCTCCTTGAACGAAAATGTAGCCTATCCAAGATCTCGTATGGGGATTGGCCCCCTCGGTCCTCCCTTTCTTAGTAATCCTATGACAGATAATGAGGTGGCAAAGTAATTCCTTGTACACATCAATCATCTCGGAGTTTTCATTCTCTAGATCCCGGAGCTCATTTTCACATGGCACATACTCTTCATATGGCTCCGTGCCCCAGTGAAGCTTCGACACTTCTTGTATCTCATGGAGAGCCAATCCCATCTCCCTACCTAGAGTAAAAAAGGTACAGGTGTGAAGGTTATATAACTCTGCCAAAGAGACAAACATTGGCCAGTTGACCCTTACACCATGTTGAGTGGCCCTAATAACATAATAAAGGCCAGCAGTCTTCAGGGTGGCTTCATATTTGGAAAGCACCCAACCAGTGAGATTGCTACAGAATAAAGATGGATACCTCCAACCTTCCATCCGTATCTTCCCTGCGGGATATGATACAGCCCTCGTCATTATCAAATTATAAAGCATGTCAGCGGCATAAGGATGGAGGTTAGTCGGAATGTTGCTCATTATGGCACCAGGTTGCAGTCCCCTCGTAGTGTAAGATGTAGAGCCCTGGACACACTTGAAAGTGTCATTCTTTCGATTGCCTGAGTCGAACTATATTCTTCCGAAGATAACCTCGGGGATCTCAGGAGTTTGTTTCCACTTCATCTGTCACCGTACGGCTAAGACAGTAAAAGCAGACAAAGGATACTGACGCTCCATCGACGGTAGCCATATCCTCTTATTGTTCGGATGGATTACCATTGGGTTTCTCAAGCGTATTGTCTTACCATCTTCAAACCCCACACTGTCACCGAATAGGAAGTACGTCTTCTTGAAACGACGTACCCCTCCAAGAAGGAACTTCTCATCCTTAATCATCTGCCTTAAGAAGGTCTTATCTTGTTCAAGTATGGCGAGTGTTCGTTCCATAGGCTGGTTTTGACTGATCGTGGCTTGAACCTTGTTGATCATATTTGTTATGAGACTGGTGCCGAGGAATTGATAGGTAGAGCTGAAAGGAATTCCCTTAAGTTCTGGGACAAATATGTTTACTGAAAAGACAGAAAAGAAAGTAAGACTCAGAAACCGCAGGAAAAACTAAGTGTTGAAGGACTCTCATGCGCCCAAAGGGCTATGCGCCCAAAGGACTATGCGCCCAAAGGGATATGTGCCCAAAACAAACATGTGGGCACATAACGTATAGCATAGCGTGGGCGTATAACATGCAAACAGCATGTAGGCACAAAATATGGCAACATGTAGGCGCATAGCACACCACAGTATTGGCTCATGACTTGTGTGGGCTCATAAGAATGCTCACAGAAGTATCTTGCCTTAGGCGCATATGCCTAGGCAGAAGAAAAGTCTGAGCGTCACAAATTAACACTCGAGACTTTATTTTTGAGGCTTGGCCTCACCCAGAATCAGGTCCTGGACTGGTGAGGACGCTGCCGCAGGAGGAGAGCCACTCGGTGGAGTCCCTTGTCCTTCGCAGATCTCTTGGAGACCTTAGGAGACATAGTTCTAAAAGAAAGGAGAAGAAGAGTCTTTTTTGAAAGTTCTAAATAAATGAGAATAATAACTTTCTCTCTCTTTCAAAGACAATTTATAGGCATAGGCCATTTTCCTATGCACCCACTATTTCTATGGGCCTATGCACCCATTTTGCACTATGCGCCCACCATCGCATATGCACACACGTGAAGACTCAGCCTCTTGCACACTATGCGACTGCCAATTGCTGATGTAGACAACGTATGAAGGATGGACTCTTCAAATTTCACCCCGATGAATCTGTGAGTTCATATTTTTGAAGAAGATCTTAATAGCCATCTCTCTGACAGGCTGGCCAAACTCTAGGCGCCCAAAGAGAGAGCCGTGCTATGCGCCCACTGCATCACGAGAAGACGGTCTATACTTCTTTCAAGGTATTTTGAACTCGTTCAAGTATCAAAAACTTTGAAGGGGTCCTATAAAAGCATGAAAATTTCAGCAATAAAGCCTTATGCGTCCAAGCCAATGAGGACATATGCACCTAAGTGAACTCGTATGCGCCCAAGTTACCCTGTGAAGCTCTATGCGCCCAAGTCATCCTGTGAAGCTCTATGTGCCCAAGACAAGCTTCCAGAAAGAGGGCACATAGCCCTATTTCAGGCTATGTGCCCAAGCCAGAATAGCCCCTGACTTGGTCAAAGCCACGATCAAAACGTGCACCGAAGCATACGGCCACGTCTGTCTCCATGAGCAGTCGTGCACCGAAGCATGCGACCACGTCAGCACCACGATCAACCCATGACCATGCAGCTTGCATGCTCCTACATCCTATGCGCCCAAAGCAAGACCATGCGCCCATATAAAGACCAGTATTTTTTCTTATGTGGGCCATAACATCATTCCAGCTCAAGAACGACTATAAAAAGGGGCTTTACCCCTCTTCAAAACACAGAACGGAGAGCATTTTCAAGAGCCAAATTACTGCACTTCTTGCCAGTGAGCCGAGAGTTAAGAATTTTCTTAAGTTTGCTTCAACTTTTGTAATCGGAGTGTCAACGGAGTAAAGGAGCAACTGCCGCTCGGTCTCCATCGTCCTATTTCGCAGAATTCATTTTTGTACTCGGGGATCCTCAGCGCAGGATCTCTCATGCGTACCCGATTTGTGGTGCCTTGTGCCAATAAACAAAAGATAGTATGTTTTCTTCTTTTTCGATAAGAACATGACGGTCAGAGAATATAGGATATATATAAGGCTACGATAGGGACAATGAGAAGAAATTAGGGTTAGGTCTCCTAACGGATCTGGGTATCCCGTGTTCATCCCGAACACACAACCTAGGCCCATTAACAATAGCTCGGTCCACTAAAGAGCTATTATTGCACTACCTTCCTAATCCCAAATTATGATCATGGGCTCCTTTTATTATATGCTTATTTGGCTCCCCATGTTAAGATATCGAATGTACATCGATCAAATTAAGTTGCTGACAACTATATTGATCGACATCTTTTATTCTTAAGTAGTATCTGTTAGCCCATTGGTCATGGTGAAAACTAATTTTAATAATTGGGCAAACTCTGTCTCGATATAAGGGGTACTCAAGTTTATTTGGACTCTTGGACAATGCCAGAGAAACCTATTTTGTTCAAGACCGCAGCTGTGTTTGCCACTGGAGTTTGTGTTTCTTTTATGCAATGTATTTTCACATTTCTTGAGTCTAGGAATACATTGTACACCGCGTACTGGCAAATAGGCTACCCTAAAAATGTTTTCAAAATATGCCATCTTATGAAAAATAGCCCCCTATTTACAAAATGCTCCTAACTGCTTAAAATAATTTCAAAAATCTCAAAAATCATTTTTGCAAAAATCTAATAGAACCCTGACAGAACTCAGCCCAAGTTCGGCCAAAATTCGGTTAGTGAACATTACTTTTTTGAAATTGGTCCTCCTGAATTACGGATCTTGTCAAGATTTTCTCATAAAGTTTTGCCCGAATTCTGACAGAGTTCTGCCTTTGAAAAGCGATAAATAGAGAAGGATTTCGTTCATTTTAATTCACTCATTTACTTTCATATCTTCTCTATAAAGCCTACTGCTCACTTCCAAAGTGTTCTAATCTTTAATTTTCAAATCCCAAGTCAATTACAATCTTCTAGTCGTTTTTCAAGTACGGTACAGTCTAGAAGCTTCAGAGAAATTGTAATCAGAGGCTTGATTGAAGAAAGACGCTTCACAACTGAAGTTGGTCGAGTACTTCGTATCAAAACTCATATTTGTAAAAGTTGCAAGGACTTCGTATGAAAACTTGTGGTATTTTACAATAGTGGATTCAACTGGAAGCTAGAGTTCTTCCGACTGGAATAGTCCTCACAAGAAGAAAACCAGTATACATCGTCATCTTTGCATTTGCTTTCTGATCTCTACTTTTACAATTATTTACTTATGATATTTTGCTGTGATCGTGCTGCTAACTTTTTAAATTAGTAATATTCCGTTGCCTACTCTATTTACCCCCTTTAGATTCTTGCGCTTTACGATTCATTCCTATAATTGGTATCAGAGTGGTTTATAAAGGTAAAGCACGGTAACATTACAGTTATATTTTTTATTATTCTTAATTGTTACATAAATCACATCACAACACATGGCAACTGTTAAGTTCACAAGTGAAGGCCAAGCCACAAACAGACCTCCATTGTTTGACGGTACAAATTACACCTATTAGAAAACACGGATGAGTTTTTTCTTGAAAACTCTAGATTTTGACTTATGGTCTATAGTTATTGATGGCTACAAAAAGCCTCCTCGTATTCTTGTTCATGATGTTTTGGTTGAAAAATCCCATGATAAATATACTGAGGATGAAAAGAAAAAGACCAGACTTGACGCACGTGCTATTAATACTTTATTTTGTGCTTTAGACATGACTAAATTTAACATGGTTTCTACTTGAACAACATCAAATGAAGTATGAAAACTTCTTTAAGAAACCCACAAAGGAACAACACAAGTCAAGGAGTCAAAGATCAGCAGACTTACTCCGGAGTATGAGGCGTTCAAGATGAAGGCAAACGAATCCGTCACCCCGATATTTACGAGATTCCTGGATATTGTAAATCCTCTGACATCATTAGGCAAGGAGTACAGTAACCCTGAGAAGATTCATAAATTGTTGCGAGCTCTCACAAAGAACTTGATTATAAAGGCTATAGCAATCATTGAAGGAAACAACCTTACAACCATGTCTATTGAAACACTCATGACTGTTACAACCATGTCGAAGATAATTCTGACGACAGTGACTCTGACACTTAGAATCAAGCTCTTATGGTGAAAAAATTTAAGAAGTTCATAAGTTTCAACAGAACAATGAAGGACTTCAACATCAACAACAATAGAAAAAATAAGGAAGAAGATCCTATCTGCTATGGCTGTAAAAAGAAAGGACACATGAAGAAGGACTGTCCAACAGCATCATCATCAACCAAGAAGAACAACAAATATGACAAAGGCTACATGAAGAAAACTACATCCAGAAGATATGCCAATACAAGCATATGGCATAAAAGTGAAGCCAGTGACTTAGAAGGCGAGCAATCAGATGTCGCTGCAAATGTATGTTTGATGGCTTTCGATCAGGTAACCACTAACCCCTTGTTTGATACTTATGATGATTTTACCTTTGAGTAACTAGGATAAGTCTTTACTGACTTCTTAGAGGATTATAAAAGACTGCATAGTAAAAACCAGACCTCTAAGAAGTTACTCAAAGAGTACAAAGGTAAAATTGAAAGACTTATCGACCTACTAGATGAGGTCAGATGTAGTAATAGCTCTAATGAGGTAGGTGAGCTTTCTTCTGTTAAGCTGTTATTACACGAGACCAAAAGACTATCCAAAGTGAAGGACAAAACCATTTCCCAATTAGAGGAAGACACAAAACCATTACCCAATTAGAGGAAGACTTACTTAAAGAGAAGAAAAGTCTCCAACAAGCAATTGTTAGAAATGATGCACTCACTGCTAAATATAGCTTGTTGTATGACACCTCCAAAAAGTTGGAAGTTAGGTTAGGAAAATTGCCTGAAGTTGCTATTTCCTACCCTAACACGTGTCACATACCGAATTATCGGAACACGGTCAAACCCAACACTATCAGACCTAACCAAACCAACCTTTCCATAAAAAGAGAAATAGGCATGCATTCTTTTATACTAGAAAACCTAGACCTACCAACAATGCACAACACACTGTATTCAACACTCAACATGCTAGATGTCCCTATTGTGGCACCATTGGTCATATTTCTTCTGTATATAGAGTTAAAAATCTTGTTGATTTGAAGATTTGTGCATGGATACCAAAAACTAACATTCCAGGACCCTACAAGAAATGGGTACAAAAGTTTTCATCTACAAATTCTCTTGTAGGTGAAACATACTTCAAATGCTAGAAGCAAATGGATCTTCGATAGTGGTAGCTCACGGCACATGACCGTTGACGCTTCATTATTCGCAACACATTCGAAGAAGAAAGAAGGATATGTTTCCTTCGGTAATAATTTGAAAGGGGACAAAATTGGTATCGAAAATATTGGTAAGGCCCCCTACCCTATGATTGAAGATGTCTGTCTAGTTACCGAGTTAAAACATAATCTGCTCAGCATAAGCTATTTAGCTGACCATGGTTATGGTATTATCTTCGTCAAAGACAAATGTAATACAGTTGATAGCTCAACTGGTAGTACTATCTTTGAAGGTATCAGGAAAGAAATATATATGTTTTCAATCTGTTAGAATATGCTAACAAAGCAGGTAGATGTTTGATGGCTAAAAGTTGTGAGAGTCAACTATAGCACATGAAACTCGGTCATGCAAATACGGACACAATTTCAAGATTGTCCACAAAGAAGCTGGTATGAGGCTTAACAGACATTTCTTTAAATAAGGATACGATATGTAGTGAAAGTGAAAAGAACAAACCTACCCGATCTGCTTTTAAGTCCAAGAACGCTGTAAGTACCACTAGACCTCTACAATTACTGCATATAGATTTATTTGGACCTAGTAGAATTGCTAGCCTAGGTGGTAATTATATGCATTTGAAATAGTAGGTGATTTCTCTAGATACACAAGGGTATATTTTCTTGAACGCACGAATGATGCATTATCAGAATTCGTCAACTTTTGCAAGAAAGTTCAAAATAAAAAAAGGTTTCATGATTACTCGTATTCGAAGTGATCATGGAGGCGAATTTGAAAATATAGAATTCAAGCAATTTTGTGACATACGGTTATTTGTATGAGTTCTCTTGTCCTAGGACTCCACAACAAAATGGAGTTGTGGAACGTAAGAACATGACTCTATTCGAAATGACTAGAGTTATGTTAAACCAGTTTAGTCTACCTGAATACCTATGGGCTGAAGCTGTCAATACAACGTTCTATTTTCTCAATAGGGTTCTAATTTGACCTATATCGAAGAAGACTCCCTATGAGCTATGGTTTGATAGAACACCCATTGTTTCTTATTTCAAAATATTTAGTTGTAAATGCTTTATTCTTAATACTAAAGACAATTTAAGTAAATATGACGAAAAGGCTGATAAAGGCATCTTTTTATGTTATGCGGGGAAGAACAAAGGGTACAGAGTATTCAACAAGAGAACCATGATCATCCAAGAATCAATAAATGTTAAATTTGGTGAACTCAATCAACACTCAGTCGATGATGATGATGAAGACATAAGTACACCAAGTATAGCTCCTGCATAACCATTACACAAAGCACCAGCTGATTCTCCAAGCAAATCACGTATAGAACCAGAAGTCGAAACCAGCAATCCAGAGGACATGCCAAAAGAAATAAGATTTTTGGCAGATTATCCAAAGAAATTGGTAATTAGTAAGATTACCAGGGGTGTAAGTACTTGTCACGACCCGCACCCACCGTGAGGGTACGAGTATGTAACAGCGCCCAGCCTACGCCGCAGTGTCGGCGGTAGAACGCTGTTCTTGGTCAGGAACTATACTAACACAATATAGAATAATCTCCAACTGGAGGCTAATCACAGAAGGTACAACTCAATTACAACTAGAGATAGAATATGGCACGATAAGATAGATAAGAAAATCCTCAACTGAGGTACAACGAATGAAATAACAAGTCTCAACATCCCTAAAATATACAACTCTAAAAAATAAAGACAACAGCTAACATGAAAAGAAACAGTCTAAGCTATCTATACTATGTAAGGGGTATCATCCTCAGCAGCTGCCTGAACCTCCCCATGGGTCCAGGTCGCGAGTGTCATCTAGGCAAGCTCCAAAGTATGTGGTGCAGGGTTCCTCATAATCCTCTGTAAAATTTTCAACAGGTCCAGTCAGGACGAGAGCGAGCACAATACATCTCACGCAGATCATACCAGGTTAGAGAATATAAACATGCAAGAGAGTACGATACATGAGACTGAAAGAAAATACATGATGTAAACAGGAAGAGAACTGTAATAGAAATATCTACTATAAGTAGAGAGCTACCAGTGACTAGTGATTTAGAGTACAAAGTCGACATGTGAACGGCTTGATTTGCACATGGCTATACTAAAGAGGCGTACATGGCTATTCTACTTTGGAATTGTTCACATGACTATTTATACTCCCCCATACCCCAATCAATATACAAGGATCCAAACAAGTTATGTTACGTACATGGTTTTCATATGAAGCCCATAAATAGGTGAAAATGAAGTATACATGAGAGCTCATACATGAGTGCACATGGATTTCACAAGGTGGCCCATAAATTAGTGCACATGAAATTCACATGAAGGCTCATAAATGAGTGCACATGTAATATAGGTTATACATGAGATACATGGGAAACATGACCGATTCATGATAGCATATGAGAGTACACAAACGAGCATGAACGAGCATGAAGCACATGATAACATGAATAACATGAGAGCGAGGAATACACGATGTACATGAAACACATGACACAATGTATCCGATGCTCCGAAGGGGATAACATCTCAATGTAGGGATCCATATAGTACCAATCCATGATAATATCGTGGCAGCATCAAATAAGGTAAACTAGAGCACGAATATAATTCTAAGCAAGTTATGAAATGATCAGAGAATATACTCGCCTGGTATCTGAATGTCTGAAGTAAATGTACTGTTCGAGATGAGGTGCCTGACTCCTAGTTAGAGCAACACAAGTCAAGATGTATACATGGGATGATAATAGTAATCTATAATGCATCTGCATGCTGTCTAGGTCAAACTAGACCAAAGTCAACTCTTGGTCAACTTTAGTCAACCACACTGGTCAAACTAGGTCAACTAGGTCAAGTCCTAGCCCTAACAAATCTAACAAGTCTCACTAGGCCTAACCAAGCCTATGCTAGCATTCACATAGCATCACAATGCTATACAAGCTATCAAACCTACTATTTACATATATTTCATACACAAGCATCAAACTTATTTATATATTTATATACCACATTATTCATGCCTATATTGTATTACCTATATCACATATCATTCCTGCCTACCTTGCATACATATATTCTCAAGTCATACAAGTCACCGAACATACATTTTGCATACAAATAGACATGTATAGGCTATACCTATATAACATGATACTCATATATATGCATATATATACTATAATATACTGGGCAACAATGTATATAATCCATACATCTATATTAAGCCTAAAATCATACATTTCTATATCCATACCACTATACAACCAATAGAATCAAATATGCATGATATGAGGTAATATTATATATGTATATAGGTATGCAATGATGGAAAAATGTGAGGGGGGAACATGTGTGCGTGTATTAAAATGAAGGTAAGGGTCAATGCCATTCTCAGTTTAGAGTGTAAAAATGAAGTCTTAGGTTATACCTATATATATTACATAGAGAGATAGTGAGGGGGAAGGGCTTGGTAGTAATGTGTGTATCACAAAATGTACATGAATGGGATGAATTTTAGGATTCAATGACAGTCCACAAATAAATCAAAACAGTTGAACGTTTACAATGCAACAGTTGACATGGAAAGAGAGAACCCAATCCATCTTCAATAATGAACAAAACCATACCATTATGAGAACTATCATTAAAATTTGGTTTAAGGAAAGGGATTCAATGACAGGTTCTAATATGACTCAATGAACCAATAAATTGAATCGGAGTTAACCTACAATGTTTAAGGAAAGAAAATCAATTCTCTGTTTAACAGGAATTTAGTAATCACCCATCATTCAATTCAACCAACAACTAATGCACACCAACTTGAATTCAACATGGCTAAACATTCAGATTATTTTTAAGGAAGAACCAATGTGTTTTAGCAAAATTTCTCAGGACAGGGAAATAGTGTTCAGTTGCATACACATGTGTGTGTTCAAAGGTATATGCTTGTGTGGGTGTAGCAGCATAGGTTAGCTTCAGGTTTAGGCTATGTGAATGTGTGTATATAGCAATGTGTGTGTGTACAGGGAAAGGAAAATAGTGTACAGTTAAGGAAAAGTGTGTGGGAATTCATATGTGTATGTATGTGACATGTGGAGGCAATGTGAGAAAACAGGAAACTATCTCAGTTTTTTCAGGAAATAGAACAGCGAACATTCAGGAAATCTATTCTACATTAATTCAATTCATGTATTCATTCACACTATACATTAAAACTCAAACCTGAGAATAAATCCCCAATCTCTCAGGTTCATTCTCAGGTTTGTACAGTTCTCAGTTGGATATTTCAGTATTTTAGGAATCAGCATGAAGCTCAGGATTTCAAGAAAGTGGAAAAGTTCAACACAATACAACACACAACTCTAACCAACCTAGCACATGAACTATATAGCCTAACATTAAATTCAGTTTCAACCATTCACGTATGGCAACCTGGAATTTGAACTATAGATTGGACTTTAATGAAGGATGTAAACATGTGCACATAAATCAGGGTACCAGTCCAATTGCAATCCAAAAGTAGAAATGTGATCTCGAAACTGAAATCCCCTGTAATCCACAACCCGTAGCATGTAGGTTAGTCCTCTGATATGAATTAATATTTCAATTGACATCAAAATTAGGAATCAAACTTCATAAACAAAACAATGAACCAATGTATCAGAAAAAACCATTTGGAACCCAAGAATCATGTGGAAAAATCTAATTAAATGCAAATCAAATGTGCCAACATGAAGTATACATGTGTACGTGTCCTAGGGGAGTGCTCTCGTGTCCACACAAGTGGACACGAGGTGTCCAAGCATGTAATTTAGCTTGTGTCAAAACTGTGCTTTGTGCTGCCTCGTGCAGCCATGTCGAGTCCAATAGGACTCGACACACAACACGAGAAGGGTCGTGTCTGTGTCCAGTATTAGAGTGGGTCTAGGGCTAGGAAATAGATACCCTGAATCGGGTCTAGACCGTGTCGTGTCTGAATTAATCGTGCGTATCAGACGCGATTTCTGCGCGTGTGCACACAGTGTCAAATTCGTGCGCGTGCGATTTCTCCGCGTGTAGTGAACCATATGCTCCCAAATTTTGGAAGCATAGTGTCAATGATAGCCCCAACCTTCCCACAAAATTTTGTGTCCCGACGTGTCCCATACAGTAAAATATTGTACCCAAGAAGCTGGACACTACTCGCTGTCCAGAACAGCAAGTTCGTGTCCCCGTGTGGACACGACACAGCCCGAAAGCCATAGATCAATGACACGAAATCAAACACTACACCTAGCACTACAAATTCATTCAAACACATTTCAAAAATAATAATAAAAACACGAGTGTGGCATTTTATCAAACACCTGCGCACATAACATGATACGTGTCCGATACGGACACCAAACAGACACGAATCGACACAAAACCAATACCTACGGCTAGGGTACACCTAGCTTTCTATCCCTGCAAAAAAAATGAAATTTTATGGAGGGAATAGGGATTTACCTATATGTTGAAATTCCAATGAAAAGCTCCAAAAATGGGGATTCTCCTTGTTAGCCAAACTCTCCAAATTGCCCCAAGGCTAGGATTATCCTCCATGAACAGCAAGCGGAAGACAATTAGAATCTAATGCAAGTAGTTTGAGCCAAAAAGGAGTTAAAATGGAAAAGTTATGGATTGGGGAAGATGGCTATACCTCTTTCTCCAAGCTTCAGAAGAAAAACAATAAAAGAGGCAAGAACAAATAGAAGAGGCATTAAATATGGTGTGAAACCCTAGGTTTGATGCCATGGGTGGGCTTGTTGGGATTTGGGCTTAAGTCGTGGGCCTGTGGTTAAATTCACAAGTCATTAAACACAAGTCATTGCATTAAACCATAAGTCATGACTTTATTTCACTAAACCAAATCCCCTCATTCTAAAACCAATCTCTAATGACTAAAATGGGTTAACTCTAGTTAGGCTAGGGTTACCATAGCTAGGGTTAGGTTCTAGGCTAGTCTACAAGTCTCAAACTAGTCAAGACTAACATAACACATAGCAATATTTAATTAATATTAAATTCACACAATTTTCCGTAAATCATAATAAATTCAAATAAATCCTAAAATGACCAAAATACCCTCTAGGCTAAAATGATAATTAAAACACCCTAATCACATGGCTATGCTCTAGGGAAGACAGTCTCTACGGTTTCACTAGCTGCACACCAATTCACAAGTCATCGTATTTAATAGTTTTAAAATGATTAAAAACCACCAAAAATCATATTATTATTTAAATATCATAATAAAATAAATTACAATATAAAATTTCAAAATTACCCTTATTTTAGAAACTGGGTGTTACAGTACTCGTTCTGCTAGTA
Source organism: Iris pallida (assembly GCA_029216955.1). Lineage (NCBI taxonomy): Eukaryota > Viridiplantae > Streptophyta > Magnoliopsida > Asparagales > Iridaceae > Iris > Iris pallida. The sequence goes on along the minus strand of JANAVB010036019.1, from coordinate 23,601,823 downwards.
AAGACATAGCTTCCTATTTTGATTTTATTTCACAGCTTGAACCCAAAAATATTGAAGAAGCATGTAGTTATAACTTTTGGTTAGATGCTATGCAAGAAGAATTGAACCAATTTGAACGGAATCAATTTTATGAACTTGTTCCCAAGCCCTTTGATCATCCGGTCATTGGCACCCGATGGGTATTCTAAAATAAATTGAATGAGAATGGTTTAGTGACTCATAATAAGGCTCGACTCTTAGCTCAAGGAAACAATCAACAAGAAGGTATCGACTAAGATGAAACCTATGCCGCAGTTGCGAGATTAGAATCCATTTGCATGTTATATGGATTTGTATATTTTTATAACTTTAAATTATTTCAAATGGAAGTCAAAAGTGCATTTTTGAACAGTTTTATAAAAGAAGAAGTTTATGTAGCTCAACCTCCAGGTTTTACCGATTTCAAAAATTCTGATTATGTTTTCAAGTTAAAGAAAGCCTTATACGGTTTGAAACAAGTCTCTCTTGCTTGGGACGATCGTTGAAGCTCCATTTTACTTGGCAATAGATTTACAAAAGGGAAGGTTGATACTATACTGTTTATAAAATCATTTAATGGCAATCTTCTTTTAATTCAAATTTATGTAGATTATATCATTTTTGGATCTACTGATGAATCTCTCTGTCAAGAATTTACAAAGTATATACAAAATAAGTTTGAGATGAGCATGATAGAAGAACTGACATTCTTTCTCGGACTGCAAATCAAACAAACCAACAATGGACGTTTATTAATCAAGCCAAGTACACAAAAGACTTATTAAAGAAGTTCGATCTGGAAGCCGTCAAACCACTTGGCACTCTGATGGCAACTTCGATTAAGCATGACATTCATGAACGAGGCAAACCAGTTGACATACGTAAGTATCGAGGTGTGATTGGAAGTTTACTTTACTTAACTACTAGTCGTCCTGATATAATGTTTAGTGTTTACTTGTGTGCATGTTTTCAGGCTAACCGTAAGAAATCACATATGTGCGCGGTTAAGCGTATCGTCCAATACCTTAACGGTACTTCTTCTGTCGGCTTATGGTATCCCAAATCCACGTCGTTTGACCTAACCGGTTATTCGGATGCTAATTTTGCTGGATGCAAAGTAGATAGAAAAAGTACCAGTAGCACATGTCATTTCTTAGGCAAAGTTGTAGTCTCTTGGTTTAGCAAGAAACAAAATTCTGTCGCATTATCAACGACTGTGGCTGAGTATATCGAAGCAGGACATTATTGTGTACGAATTTTGTGGATGAAGCAAACCTTAGAAGACTTGGGTTTATTTTACATGCACATACCCATTTTTTTTGACAACACTAGTACTATTAATTTGACTAAAAATCCAGTATGTCACTCTCGCACTAAGCATATCGAGATTCGATATTATTTTCTTAGAGATTATCAACAAAATGGAGATATAAACCTTGTATACATAGACACAATGAATTAATTAGCTGATATCTTTACAAAACGTTTAGCGAAAGATCGCTTCAATTATTTACGTCGAGAAATAGAAATTTCAGATATCAATAATATTAATTAATATTGTTTTATAAATTATTTTTTAATACTCAAAAACTATTTTTGAGACTAGCCTACAAAGGATCTGTCTTTCTCCACGACTACGGTCGAAGCGAAGCAGTATCTAATTGCTCCACAGTGAACTCCAGTTAGATGGTACAATACCCCTACAGCTAATCTAAAACAGTCGGTGTGTATCAAAATTTAATTTATAAAATAATATTAATTATATTAATTAAAATTTAAAATTATTGAACTTGGTATTAAATAATTGAAAGGGGATGATGAAAAGAATGTGGCCTGCAAATTTGTTTTTATAAAATTCATCAAAGGAACCCTAGGCGAACTCGGCCCTAGTTTGGCCCGAGTTTGGCCAGAGTTCTTTTGGTGGTATATACTTTTAAGTCAGAACTCGAGGACCCCTTCTCTTCATCTCTTCCAAACTCCTCTTTCAAATAGCAACTGCTGCCCGAGCCCTTTCCAAACCTAGAAACTCTCCAACCTATTACTTCCATTCTACTTGGAGATTTCAATCCAAAATCTAGATTCATGCAGAGAATCTCGATATCTAACACATACTCAACTCTCGAAAGGTATAACATTCTCCTTCTATCTCTTTCAATTCATTAGTTTTAATTTAATTTTGGGAGAAAATGCCTAAGGGATTCACTCTATCTAAGTGGAAGAAGACAAATGCCAATGAAGAGGCTTTGGCTTCAAATCCACTAGAGGATTTCCTCTTTTCCCTGGTCCAATCGACCGACGGTGCGTTCAATGAGTTGTTCTTTGAAACTCATGATCACTCATTGTTTTGGTACGTAGACTTTGCCATGCGTAACATATACACTAGAGCCCCGATTAAGTGGATTGTGTTTCCTGACCACCATCCATTATTTAGGGCATTAGGGTTATACCGACTTGTTACCCTCAAATACCCTATGGCTACTAATGCCATTAGCCTGTTCTACTTTAACTTTATTTTAGACACTTTCTCTGTTAGAACTCGTGTCGGCGGTATAACATCGAGTTCGATGATACCATCTTAGTAGAAATTCTTGGTGTTCCTAACGAAGGTTCCCCGCTTGATGATATCACTGAGTTCGATTTCCCCGATGGCATGACTCTTATCAGTTTTGAGAATGACCGTTGTACACCTGCCTGTGTTCATTTGGTAAGTTCAAGGCTGCAAACATGAACTTATTTAACTATGAGTTGCATCGCATCATCTATTCCACTATTCTTCTTAACTCAACTTCAAAAGATGATGTTCTAAATCTTGAACTGTCTTTCTTCTATCATATCATCAAAGAAATTCCATTTTCGGTTCCCAAGACTATCATTTAGACAATGGGACGTTGTCGCAGAAGAGATCGGAATCCCTCTTATGCGATGTTCATCCCATGCATCTTTCAGCATTTTGATGTTGATCTTTCCAATTGTGCTCTGGACCCTGAGCCCAAGTTTCTCCAGCTGTCACATCGCAGTGCAGCCGCTCCTTCTGTACCTCCTACTACTCTTGCTCCACCTTATCAGGATTACCCTATGACCTTTGAGGGTATTCATCAGCATCCCTATAATCTATGGATATTTATCACTGACACATCAAGGGAATATGAGTTCCGTGATGTGAGTTGGTTCCAGACACTCGCAAACTCTTTTGTCGTTCTATGTTTCGTCCAGACTGGACATTCTACCAGTTCTTTTCCCAGAGATCCAGCTGTCAATGGCTACCGCTATGAGGATGAGGCGGTATACACTCTCTTTCAGTCCGGTAATACATATGACTGGTACCATGGTTTGGTACTACTCTACATCATTCTGGAGCTAGCACTTATGGAGCTGGTCCATCCGGACATGGTGGCCGTGCTGGCACTGTTGATGATTATGACGATTTAGAGGATTTGTGATCTAGACGTATTGTATTTTATCTAGATGTCACTTTTTGAGACTTTGTTATATTTATGTTTACTTGGAAATGCTCCGACATTCCAAGATATCTTTAGTACTCTATCTTTTAGTTTATTTTGCACTGAGATTGTGATTGACTAAGTTGATGTATGGTGAACGTCTTTTTATGCTTTGCTTAGTATATTTTATTTCAGTTTAGCATTTATTCTTCTTATAGCACTATCACTTTATGCTTTAATATAAACTATTTATGAAATGCTTATTTTTCTAATATTATATTTGTATTTCTTTACTAATTATTCCTTATGCATAAATTGTGGGGGAGGTTTCTCTCTTTGCAATTATTTTGCTAAGTGATAACGGGGAAGAAATAGGATCTAACATCTTTGGAAGGATATATGAACATTTTTTTAGGATACAATACAATTTTGATTGTCTTTCAACTCTTATTGATCAAGATGTTATATCGGTCTAGGTTTGTCAATTATCAAAATAGGAGAGATTGTTGGCCCATTAGTCATGGTCAATCGATCAAACTCTGTCTCGATATAAGGGCTACTCAAGTTTATTTGGACTCTTCGACACTGCCAGAGAACTGCTACCCATTCTGTTCAAGACCGAAACTGTGTTTGCCACTCGAGTCTGTATTTCCTTTATGCAATGTATTTTCACATTTTTTGAGTCTAGGAAACCATTGTATACCGAGTCGTACTAGCAAATAGGCTACCCTAAAAATATTTTCAAAATATCTCATGTTTTGAAAAACGGCCCCTATTTACAAAAAGCTTCTAACTGCATAAAATAATTTAAAAAATTCCAACAATCATTTTTGTAAAACCTAACAAAACCCTGACAGAACTCGGTCCGAGTTCGGCCAGCGTTCGGTTAGTGAACGTTGCTTTTTGAACTTGGTCCTCTTGTAGTTACGGATCTTGCCAAGATTTTCTCATAGAGTTCTGCCCGAATTCTGATAGAGTTCTGCCTTTGGTAAAGCTATAAATAGAGAAGAATTTCGATCATTTCAATTCACTCATTCACATTTATCTCTTCTCTTTAAAGCATACTGCTCTCTTCTAAAGTGTTCTAAGCTTTAATTTTCAAATCCCAAGCCAATTACAATCCTCTAGTCGATTTGCTAGTACGGTACGGTCTAGAAGCTTTAGAGCAATTGTAATCAGATGCTTGATTGAAGAAGGGCACTTCAAAACTGAAGTTGGTTGAGTAAATCGTATCAAACCTCGTGTTTGTAGAAGTTGCAAGGACTTCGTATGAAAATTTGCTGTATTTTCCATAATGGATTCAACTCGAAGTTATAGTTCTTCCGACTGGAATAGTCCTCACAAAAGGGAAACCAGTATACATCGTCGTCTTTGCATTTGCTTTCTGATCTCTACTTTTACATTTATTTACTTGTGATATTCCTTTATGATCTTGCTGCTAACTTTTTAAATTAGCAATATTCTGCTACCTACTCTATTCCCCTCCCCCTGTCCCCTCTAGAGTATTGCGCTTTACGATTGATTCCTACAGTACCACACAACTTTATTTGTCATGTCGGATATAATTCACATACAGGGTTTGTATGACAATCCTTATGAGCTCCTTAAGGGGACATCATCAACCCGACGTATCGAGACATGGATTCCTTTTATAATCAACAACCCATCATACATACAATGTTATTACCGAATTTATAGAGGTTGTTGGCCCATAATGAATCTCACTCTTTTATGAGTCAAAGTAATACACACTGTGTATACATATCTGTTATTATATCCAGATTAAGAGCACAAGCATCCATAATAACCGAGATAGTTGTTCCCTTATGTAGTTAGTACAAAGAAAACAACCTCAAGTGCTCATGTTGAATACATACAAAGTGTACCAGTGTAAACCTATAGTCAAGATATAGTAATACCAGATTATAATACAACCTTCCTAATGGATTGTCAAAGTCCATCTAGGTTGTAATATATTTATATATTTTATAGGGAAAAGATAATATGATCTTCTATATGACACTATACACCATATTATCCACAATACAGAATATCAGACACGTGTATTAACACTTGCAACAAATACAATATGCAAAAATTTGCCCATATAATTCTCATTCAAAATTTAAGGAAATAAAGTTAATATAAAAGTGATACTTTTAGTATATAACCCTAACAACCATTTCTATAAAGAGACGTTCACTCCGGTTCTTCTATGACACGACTACTAAAATGTTGTATCGTCGTTCATACGATGGACTTCTCTTGCGCTGTTTATCTATGACATTAGCGCAAGAAGCATACCGAGAGGCACACGATGGCACATGTGGAACTCATCAGCCTGGTCCTAAGTTACAGGATCGACTACGTCGTATGGGTTTTATTACTGGCCTACCATGGTGGCAAATGCCGTAGAATATGCTAAGAAGTGCAGGGCATGTCAGTTGTATGCTGATTTTATCCATCAACCTTTTGGGTTTTTATACCCCAATGTTGCCGCTTGGCTATTTGAAGCATAAGAAATGGACATCATCGGGCCAATCAGCCCTCCATCCTCCAAAGGACACCGGTTTATTCTCGCCATCACCGACTACTTTTCCAAGTAGGCGGAAGCAGTGCCACAAGCAGAAGTGAAAACATTGAACGTGATCTGCTTTCATAAGCATCACGTCATCTACAATTTGGAAGTTCCTTGAAGGATTATACACGACAATGGCCCTCAGATCGTCAACCATGCATTCCACCGGTTCTATAATAAGAATTGGATACAGAATATAGCGTCAACAGCTTACAATCCTATAGTAAAAGGACTAACCGAAGCATTCAATAATACAATTGTTAAGCTGCTCAAGAAATTCGTATCTTCCAATAACCGTGACTAGAATTAGAAGCTCAGCGAGTATCGATGGGATTATTGTACGACCGTTAGGACACCTACTTGTAATACGCCATTTTTCACTTGTCTACGGAAGCAAGATAGTACTCTCTCTAGAAATCCAAATTCTGTCCCTATGGGTAGCTATAACAAACCAGCTGACAGTCGAAGACAATCAAAGTCGTCGGCTACCTGAGCTAGAAGTGTTGGACCAGAAGTGCCTGCTGGCTCAACAATGTATCGAACTCTTTCAAGCCCAAAATTTTGGGGTCTTCAATAAAAATGTCTGGGAAAGAACATTCCAAGTGGGTCACCTAGTCTTAACAGTTTGGAGACCGATGGTGATGACTCACAAGACAGCTAAGAAGTTCGAGCCCAAGTGGGAAGGACCGTTAGTCGTAGAGACGGTCTTCTCCAATGGTGCTTACCGACTGGCCAAACCTAATGGCGAGTTGCTAATGATGCCGATCAATGGCATGTTCCTGAAGAAATATTAAGTCTGAAGTTTAAATCGGCATATATTTCTACATCCTCCGAGGGTGTTTATGGATTGTATTAACGAATTCACCCGTTCTTCATTTTTTCGATAGAAAATATTTTACGTCCATACTACCTATGAGTTGTTTTTTTCTATACCCCAATGAAGTTCATGCCTACCATGTCCATATTACCTCTGAGTAGACATCTCTTCCATGACAAACCCCGTGTTATCATAATTATCTATAGAACATTTCACGTCCCTATTACCTCTGAGTCGTTCTATACATTCGTAGAATTTATCCTTGCCATGTCCACATAATCTCTGAGTAAGGAAAATTCTACCACAAAAATTCCGTATTTACCATGTCTATATTACCTCTGAGTAAACACCGTATCCTCAGCGAAGTTACCTCCATCCCTTTGAAGGAATTCTCATTATTGTACAGAATGTTCACGGTAAATGGACAAGTAAAGAAACAAAACTAAGATTCTTTCATTCATGAAAACAAAAAGTTTTTTTTCTTTACTACAAGAGGGCCTCCCAAAAGAAAAACAAAATGATGGAAGACATCAACATGGGGACGACCAACGCATAAATTCTTCAAGACGGATCCTCAAAAGGGCAATCTGGCGCCCAACCAACTCTTTGTCTCGGCGCTCTGCCTCTTGCGGTCTGGCGGCCTCATCCTCGAGTTGAGAGAGGTTCTATCATGCAAGGTCTAACTCGGCCTAACGAACACCGATACTTTCCCTCTCCCGAGCTAAGGTATCGGATCTTTGGTGAAGGACCTCCTGCTAGTCTCCTGACTTCTCCAGCTCACTCTCGATGAAGGCTAGCGCCTCTTCCAGCTGCTGAATCTGGTCCTGGAGGGTCTAGCACTATTCCTCCAAGGTTGTTCAACGATAGACTTGAACTTCTATTGCGCTTTTTGCCTCTTCAATCTCTGTTTTGATCTCGGCAAGCGAACTAGCTAGAGCCTGACGCCTCCGTTCGTGAGGAAAAAGTTCAGCGGCCATCTTCTTTAATTCTGCGTCCGCTAGAGACAAAATGCTACGCTCGAGATCTTGAAGATCTGAGACGATGGCTTCTAATTCCGTCAAGAGATCCACTATCACATCTGCTTTCACTTCGTACTCCGGATACTTGTACAACGTCGCTAGCTGGGCTCTTACCGCAGACCGAGCCCGCCTAAGCATTTGGTTACGTTGTAGGACACCTCTATACCACGCTTTAAAGCATGGCAAATGGTGCCTAGGATGAGGTTTGCATAATGAGCATTGTCAGCCATACCCATTGTGGTCATCAGAGATGCGAGGGAAGGTCCCCGAGCATAAACAACAGATAATACATGACTAGGTATTGCGGCCTGGGCAGGTGGTGCAATGACTGGGACAAAAGCCACCAATGGAGCAATAACAGTACTTGTCGACACAATCTAGTGGATGGCTGGCTCTTCAACGGGCTCCCTTGTCTGTTTTTTGACAATCTTTTGCAGTTAACGTCCGGGAGTCTCATGGACAGGCTCTAGAACGGTCTCCATGACCAACCCTTCAACAGACATCTCGACCAATTCCTCATTAGTCTCCTTAATCGGTCCTTCAGTAGTCGGTTTGTCAGTAGTCCCCTCCACCAAATCTCTAGCAGTTGGCTCGACAGTTGTCTTCTCAAGCAGCTCTATAGTAACTACATTGTGGGACTCTTCAGCAACTAGTTCCTCTATGTTGTTCTCGACCGATGCTTCTACAGATTCCTCACCCGGGCTATCATTGGGCCCCTTAGCAATCTCCTCGACCGCCATCTTAGCAGCTATATTAACTGGCTCCTCAACGACCAACTCATCAGCAGTCTCCTCAACCTGCTCTTCTATGGTCTCCTTAGTAACCGGTTCGTCAGCAACCTTCTTGACCCGATCTTCCAAGGACCATATTAGCCAACTCTTCGATTGCCTCTTGGGTCGCTTTCATAACGATCTTATCGAATAACTGCTCGATGGTCATTTTAACCAGCTCTTCAATAGCCCATCCGGCTAACTCTTCGACATCCTCTCCCGCCAAACTTTCTACGATCTCTTCGACAAACCTTTGGGGCAAAACCCTGATGCATGCCAAAGAAAATTTCTTGGCCGTATGATCCTCCTCGCCTCCAGGTATATCTGGGTCATCATCAACCACTTCTTCAGTATATGAAGAAGGTAAGTTAAGGGGTCCCGAGCAATGCCTTCAGTTTCCTCAGTTGGTCGACACGTCGCGGATACAAATTCTTGATCATGTCTTTCGCCATCGTAAGAGCAATCGTGGGTATCTCCACAAGCTCATCCATAATTGGCTCCAGGATAGCTTCTCGCTGAGGTGAAGTTGCTGGCTCCCAGAAGCCCTAGGTCTCATACTCGAAAGGAGCAAGAGGAGAAGAATCTTCCGAGGTAGCAGCCTCAGCAGCTGAGGTCGCCAAATTCTCATCTGGAACACTAACGTCTTCGGTCCTCGCAATCGAGAGCGTCCCAAGATTTGAAGGACCCACGATGGGGGCAATCCTTTCTTTCCTTTTTGATGAAGGACCTTCAGCGGGCGAAGGGATGGTGACTCTAACCGTCGGATGCAGCATCTCTGTTTGGGGCTCCTTTGGTGCAGGTTCCTCAGGAAGTTCCCTGAGTATGCCTGACCATCTAGACACCTTCTTCTTGATCGCCTATACAAGAAAAACAGTGCTAAGCGGAAAGTCTGAGATAAGAAATGAATAAAAATAACCAAAATATACCTGCGATGAGGGTTCAACGGCCGAAGTGCTATGGCACAGCAAAGACCGTCGTGAGGGACCACACCATTTAGTTATAGACCGTTTGGTTCTCTTGGCAGGAGGAGAACTCATCTCTAAAGCAGCTCAATATTTCAACGGATTACTCAATAGCGCTTCATCCTCTCTTCTCTCCCGAGAGGTACTAGAACTGCCCGAGGATCTACTATCCGATAACGCAAGCTCTCAGAGGCGCTCGTGGCTGACTGAGGGGCCTCAAACTTTGTCCCCTCAATCAAGTTTCATTCTCGAATATAGTCCGATGAGAAGTTAATGACAGTGAGTTAAACTTTATGGTAGAATATAGGATACGAGTTTCTCCATGCATTACGGGGAATATAAAATTTGTTTCGATGTAATTAGCTTTATAATAGCACCATTCCTGGGCGCCATCTAGCAGACTCCCCTCGTAACCGAGGAAAGAGCTCATGTTATCCACATCTGGCTGTAGACAAACAGTTGCACAAACTGCCTCGGTATATAGGGCTCCGAATACACCCGATTCTTATTTCGGTGCATAAGATGTGAAGGACGGACGGACTGCCACCAATAGAAAACACCGAAAGTAAGATCACTATCTACTTTTCATTGTCTATTAGTTCGTCGTATGCAAGGTAACCCCTATAAGAGAGCGAAACCCTATTGAAGTCGTAGCCATCTAAACGGCTCAGTATCCACCTACATATGGGGACGCCCTGATGGAGCTATTTTGCCCGATGATAGTTGCGCAGCATTGTATCTCCCTCCTTATAACCATCAATGGTATCGGGGACTATCAAAATTAGGCGGTGTAATGCCAACCAAAAAATGAAATCATAATAAGGGACCTCTACCTGAGGGAATTCATAGTCTCCCCTACGACACCCTATTATTCTCTTCGAGTGTTCCCGCAGGCATCGTAAGGTATTACTTACCATATCCGAGACAGAGCTAGTAAATACTTAAAGGCCAGTTTTACAGCTGGCAGAATGAGTTCCCAGCTGGCCTGCCCTACGGATCCCGAGCCTCCAGGAACTACGACTTTCCGTATCCATATCATCAGAAAAGCAGCCATCGTCGCTTTCGAACTTAGAGCAGTCAGGTTCTGACAGAAATAGCTATAAACTGTAGAGGTGGGTTTTCCCTCGGCATCTACTGAGGGAGCGGTGACCCCCGCATGGCCATCAAGTCCTCTACCTCGTCAGTGGTATATTCCTTGTGCATGGAAAAGTGAACAATTTTTGGCTCCGAAGGGTGATTTTTAAAGATATAATCCTTCCAGGCTTTGATATGGGGGACCCCTTCGCTCTGTCCTGGCGAACACACACTTGATGGTGGCAAAGCAATTCTTTGTACACAGCCATCATTTTAGGATATTTGTTCTCCAGTACAAAAACTCCTCTTTGTAAGAAGTATATTCCTCATACGGCTCGTCCCTCCACGACAACTTCGAGATGGCCTACATCTCATGGAGGGGCAACCCAATCTCTCCGCACGGAGTAAAGAAAGTCACGATATGGTGGTTATACATCTCCTGTAAGGCCATGAACAGGGGCTGATTGATCTCTATACCATGTTTGGTAGCCCTAATGGCATGACGCAAGTCCCAGTTTGGAAGTTATATATCTCCAATATTTGACCCGGAAAGCCTTTTTTGGATACGTGCATCTTGTCGCTAGAAGCCGATTGGCAAAAAGAGAAATCCTGAATGGATGTACCTTCGTATTAAAATTACTGAACAGACGACCTGGGAGCTGTTTGCCATAAAATATAAAAGAACAGAACAATTATCGGAGGACCGAACTTTTACTTCACGTTACAAACTCGCTTGTACAAAGAAAGCCTAGGGACAAAAACCTAGGTACAGCAGTCTAAGTACAATTGTTTATTTTAGATTCTGGGAGGTAACGATAGAGGCTCGGAAAGGCGACGGCAGCCCTGCCTTACTCCTTGGACAATCGGTATGCAGCCTTGGCTCCTTGTGAAAAGATGGTTGGTGTTGACGAAGAAATGCCCTTCTTGCTCCTCTGTTGCTCTTCTGGCTTCTCTCTCTGTGTATTCTTTTTTCTGACTATTGGGGGTCTCTCTGTATATACGTATTTTTCTCTCTGATATTGTATATCTTACAAGGGAATGGCACCTTGCTATTTATAATAGTGGGATGTCATCATTAGGGTTGCCAATGATTAGCTTTGGAGATGGCGGCGGCTTGGAGATTGGTCCATCTTGGCCATTCATTTTAATTATGATGAATTTGGACCATTAGGTGTAGATTGCACCAAATTCCATGAGTAATTAATACTGATTGGAATAAATCTTCCTTATACTGATCTTCTGATATCTGTGAATAAATCAGATCTATTCTTCTGCCACGTGTCCCAGATCTATTGGGATCTGACCCAATCTTTAATGGCAGCCAATCTGAGGAATTAATCGGTTTAGGACACGTGTCCTAGGAGCTGCTGAGGAGAATCTGGACTGTATGAATAGTGAGCCGCATATGAATATGAGCCGCATATGAATATGAGCCCACGTGTCAGGGCTGCGTGGGCACTAGCCTTCACTTGAGTCCTCTAACTACAGAGGAGTAATCCTTATGGACCGCATAGGTATATATCCGCCTGGGCCGCATGGATATGATCTTCGTGAACCGCATGAGAAGTCCTCGCTCAATCTGCATGAGGCTTTCATTGCCTGAGCCGCATAGGATGGATTCACTTCTGAGCCGCATGGGAAGTCCTTTGCTCGAGCCGTATGAGGCTCCTATGGCCTGAGCCGCATGGGAAGTCCTTTGCTCGAGCCGCATGAGGCTCCTATGGCCTGAGCCGTATAGGATTTATTCTGAGCCGCATGAGAAGCGAGCCGCATACGAATGCCCACGTGGCAAGGCCACGTGGCATTTTTATGGCTCTCGGAAGATTTGTGTCAGAGATTTCTTTCCTCTTCCCTAGAGATTCATCATTATGGCAGAGCCATAATTACCTGCCTTTGGTGTCAGGGCTGTCAACTTTTCAGAGGGGTCAGCCGTCATAGCAATTAATACAGCATGGGTGGAGGGGAGCACTATCAGGCCACGTGTCTTCTGAGCCGCATGAAATGCTTTGGGCCGCATAGCTCCTTGTGCCGCATGATTCAATGAACCGCATGAGTTTTCTGAGCCGCATGGATCTTTCCTGGCCGTATGACTCATATTTTTTAGTATTTTCCATGCTTCTACAGGACCCTCTTCAAAGTTTTCAATTTGTAAAATTGAAACACTTTGAATAAGAAGCATGGCTGTGTTCCTCTAGCCGCATATGGAGTTCTGACCGCATAGAAGTCTCGGCCGCATGAATTATTCAGCCGCATAAGTGACTTAGTCAAAGGAGACTGTTCAGCCGCATAGCTGCTTGCCACGTGTACAAGTCTTTAATTGCCTCAAATTCGTTTCAGCGCCGTCTTTGTAGGAGGGAATCCCAAGAGTCAGCTCATTAAATCTTTTGGATTTGACGCCTTGGGTGAATCTTGGAGACGAAACCCAAGGAGTCGGTTGCGTTCTTCATGAGTCGGTCATTGGCCCACGTGTCCTCCTTCTCCCATCTTCCTATAAATAGGAAGAATTTGAAGAGAGAAAAGGCTTCTTTGTTTTCTTTCTTCTTCCCCAGACCTTTCCTATCTCAATCGCTCTTCTCCTCTTTTGATAGTTAATGGCTTCCAAGAAGACCGTGGCAGTAAAGGGCAAGAAGGCGGCCTCCACTTCCACCTCGGCTGCGGCTGCTACTCCGTCCGTCGCCGTACCTGATGTTCATCCTGACGTTCACCCCCCCATTACTGGTAAGGGTAATACATGAGTTAAAGAACCCCAACCGCCATGGTTACGTTGCATACTTTATGCACGAGCCTTCGTGAATCGCATGTTTGTCCTATGGCTGAGCTGCGAGCCGCATAAGAGAACTACCGCGTGTGTATGCGTACCTTGCCGGCAAAGCCGCATAGGTGACGCTAAACCGCATAGACCTTTTATTACACGGAGCCACATGAGATTTCTGAGAGTTTCATGGGGCCGCTGGATGTCTTCTTGAGCCGCATGGGGTTTGATAACACCCAATCGGCTCTCTCTTGTTTTATCCCTCCGTTTAACTTACTTTTCTCTGTTTATTCTTCAGTAAACCTGCCGGTTAACGCCGCTGGAGAACTCTTTGTTCGTAGCGCTCAAGCCGCTCTCGGCTATAGGTATGACCATATTGTCCAGTATATGGCTGACCATTTTCCGAGCGATGAGCCTACGGTTAGATTGAATGCCATCAAGAATCAGTCTTTTCACTTCCTTAATGCTATGATGAACTCCGGGAAATTTGAAGGGGAGTATTTGAAGCCTGCGTTCTTTTTTGGAGACGCCTTGACCGTGGAGAACGATCATGTCCTGGAGGTGTTGGAGGACTGGAACTTTGTTTCTAACGGGATAGCGATTCGCATCCCTCAAATGGAGCGACACTTCCCGCTATTTTGGTTTAATATGCTCCCGTTAGATCGGAAGATGGGGAAGACTTTAACCCCTACCAGAGGTGGGATGTTTGTGGGGAACATCCATTATAATAACAATATGAAGTCTGTGATCGCCGGCAAAGTGCACACTAGTTGTTCTATGACGGGGTTGGTCCCAGGTTCTTTCTTGAACGTGGCGGGCCCTAATTTCTCATTCTCTACCACCGATACTTTTATAAATCAGCTTGCTCGGAAAGGCTCCTATCCCGTTGGTCGGTTGACGTTCCCTGGTTGGGTGCACTCTGTTCCTTCGTGGATCAATTTGTCTATTTGGATCTTGCAGAAGTATGACGCCTTTTTGTACGAGATTGGCCTGTACCATGCTATCCGAGATACCAGTCATGGCTTGTCCATAAACAAGAAGCTGTTCATGTCTCTGCTGGAAATGTATAATTGTCGTACGGGGACCTTTTACACACCTGTGGGGGAGATGGGACTCATACTCCATGAGATGCACGCGGTCTCCAAGCTTCCTTGGGGGGACGAAGCGTTTGAAGCGTATACTCCCACTAATGAGGAACTCGAAGATCTAGAACGGCGGTATCCTGGCTTTGCGGCCCTTTACCAGGAGATATTGTGCCATTATAGCACATGTTATCAGATGACTCGAAAGGATAGTAACCTGGAAGGGAATGCTCCCTTCACCAGAGATTGGGTGCACTATCTCTTCTCGACAGATGCCTTAGGTAGAGTCACCTCTCGTCGCCCTCGATCTCGGGAAGCGGTTGAGGACTCGGTGTCGTCGGCTAAGGGAGCGGCCACTACCAGCGACAGATTCGGGAACCAGACTGATACTTTTGATTACTTTTACCAGGATACTCAGGAGCTGTCTGAGAAAGCGCTTTTGGCAGGATTTTTGATGATCTGGCTAGGAAACTGTGTAGTCTCGGGAGGAGCCGGTTCTATTGAGAGAATTAGTTGTAACTTTATCCTTCCGGCTGTGAAGTTAGTTTTACGAATCAGGCTAGCTCTTCTCCCGGCCATGGTATGCAGCATACACCGTGGCCTTCGTACCTTCACATCCAAAATCATTGCTCGCGATATGACCAGGGATTTTGAACGAACTGAGTTGCCTTATAACTATTTGATGGGGTGGCTGCTGATACATTACCCATCTTTGATGAGGCCGGGCTCTGAAGACGGTGTGACTGATGATGACGCATTTATCTTCCGCTATCGTGACGAGCCTTGGGAGTGTGAAACCATGCGGACTTGCCGGATGGCATTGGCGAGGGCAGATAAGTATCATATCTTCGTATCCGTCCCTCGCTTTACTGCCAGGGACATAGAGGCTGTACATATTGACGGTATCGCGCCCCCTCAGCTTCTGGATGGCCAGATGCTCTTATGGTTGCGTAACATCCGTCCTGCACATCTAGTGTACCGTAACCGCAATGCTGTTTTTCTGGAGCCTTATCTGCCTAGCAGGTTTGCCCGGCAGTTTGGATACAACCAACTTTGTCTGGACAGCCCCACTCCTTGTCTGGGTTTTGAGGGTAGTCTTCTTGATGGTATCAAAGCTTGGCAATATTATGATTCGTTCCACACTGGCACCATTTTCTCGGTCCCTGCCATTAAGGAGTCAGTGGAGATCTTGTACATGGCAGCTCTGTATCATGTCATGGAGAATAAGCCCCCAGTTGGTTTTAACCCGGGTACCAGTTTTATTGTTGGCACCGGTCTGGAGGAAGGTTCTCAAGGGGCCAAGAAAAGAAAGGTTAGAGCCGAAGTGCCAGATTTGGATTTCGCTGCTGAGGGTGGAGAAGACAACCAGTATGATGAAGATGACTCTATCCTTCCAGTGGTAGGCGCAGAGGTAGATCAGTCGCATGTTTTGTCAGATGAGGTGCTGAGGGATCAGTCTCTTGTTGCGCCTGGTCCTACTCCGAAACGTAGCAGGCAAGTCTCTCCTATAGGCAGTGTTTCTCGATCCCGGAAGTTGGTTGCGACTAGGCACCGTCCGCTGGCCATAAAAGAGGGTGGAGAAGAAGTCAACCCTGCGTCAGAGGTAACAAAATTGCTCTTGATCCCTTCCCCCTTCTTTTCTTTGAGTTTCAATCTTGACTGTCTTTGTTCCCTCTTTTAGGTGTCGGAAGAAGAAGAAGAGTTTCAGGATGTCGAGGCGGCGACCCAGGGTGACGGGGACTCCTATGAGCCTGCTCCTATTCGAGAGAACGTAGATCAATCTGTACCCTCCCTCGAGGTGACGGGGACAGGGGACGTGACTGAGTTTAACTCGGGGATCGCGGGTGAGGGGACTATGCCAGTTGTGGATGAGCCACGGCCTTTATGCCCTTCCCCTGGTAAGATTAGCCGAATCTTAACCCATGAGGAAGCCTATCTGCTCTATCATCATGTCCTTCGGGTTACGTCAATTGATTATTATTCTGGGTATTCAGGTCCTGTTCCTCCAGTGCCGAGGATGGACGTTGCTGAGACAACCCCAACCGAAGGGGCATCGGTGGAAAGAGGTGTACCCCCTCACTGTCCGAATCGTCTTGATAGGCCATCTGGGGGCCGAGTTTAGTGCGACAATTCTCGAGGCCATCGGGGAAGGAAACGATGGTCCTTGCATCATCCTCTACTCCGATGGCTTCGAGAGTCGATCTTTCTTTCCTGCCAAGCATCCAAGCTCTCCGGGTGGCGGAAGACGAGTTGGCCGCTATCCATGCATCATTCTTCTTGAAATCTGTTCCCTCGATGGTGACCTCTAGCGTTACTCATCCGACGTTGCCACTCCGGCTTCCCCTGACGCCCTCCTCTGCGGAGGTTTTGGACGACGCATTGCAGGACGTGGTTGCCAGTTTTCATCGTCATTTGAAGAGGGGAATCGAGGCTGCTGTAGACAGAGGGACCTCTTTTACCTTGGCCCGACAATGTGCCTATGGTCAAATAAACATCCTTAGGGATCTTCCTGATGATGCAGGGATGGCTTCGCTTCTGGAGGCAAAATTGCTGGAGGCTGATCAGCAGGTGTCCGAGCTTCGGGCATTACGGCAGGCTGATCTGCCTACTGTTATAAACGAGAAGCGGGTTTCCCTTATTGCTGTTATAGAGAGGACCAGAGTGGCTCGAGATAAGACCAGACCGGGCATGCTGAAGGATCTCAGTGACTTAGCTGATCGGTATGATCAACTGAGTTATGCGACTGCAAACGTTGTGGCTCGGGAGGAGTCTGTCTCTCGTGAGATTACTGAGACACGGGAGCAGATCCTTGCACTTCAGAAGAAGTTGGCTTTCTTGGAGTCTGAACTCGAGACTACCCGCAATGACAGGGGACTGATTGTTCAGGAGGCTGACAGGGTTACTCAAGCTTCGACTGACCTGGAGACTGCCTTGAAGAAATTGGAAGATGACTGTCAAGCGTTCTTGGGTTTGGACAATGAGGAGCATTTATTCCAGGATGCCGAGCGTCGTGCTCGGTAACGGATTGAACGGAGGACCACCTCAGTAAGAAATCGCCTCCTAGAATTGAGTGATGCTGAAATGTAGTCGACTTTTCCTTCTTATTTTGTTTCTGTTTTCTTTCTTTCTGGAGGGGACATGATCCCGAAACATGTAATGCTTTTTTCTTCCTTTAAATAAAGAGTACTTTCAATTCTATCCTTTATTTGTATTGCTTACTGCGCCTGTGATATTGTGGTGATGTTTACCCCCGTATAGGGGATATATTTATGGACCTGTTACCCATAGTATACCTTAATTTTAGGTACAGAT
Source organism: Iris pallida (assembly GCA_029216955.1). Classification (NCBI taxonomy): domain Eukaryota; kingdom Viridiplantae; phylum Streptophyta; class Magnoliopsida; order Asparagales; family Iridaceae; genus Iris; species Iris pallida. Next base: position 23,583,999 of record JANAVB010036019.1, on the reverse strand, counting down.
AACAAGTTTTGGTCAGGATACCTGAAGCGGCCATGGCAAAGTGGTCATGGGTGCTCTTGGTATTGGGAAAAGGAATGTCGTAGAGCAGCTGGGCTCCTGGGGCATGATGAGATGGTAGGTTTGTGCTAAGAAACTTAGCTGAGAATATTTATGGGCCAACTATCCTTGGCGCATCCTGGTTTTAGGGCACGGATAATAGGATGAAGGGGAACCGACATACTTGCTCAGAGGTGACGAGGACATGGCAAGTTGGAAGGTTTTTGTTTTTTTTAAAAAAGTAGAGTCTTCCTACTCAGAGGTAATGAGAACATGGTAGGGGTGAACTCGACGGAGGATATTAATGGTCAACAGAGGACATTTGTGGACCTATTACCCTTGGCGTACTCCGGTTGTGGGTACAGATAATAGGTCGAAAGGGGATCATCATACTTACTCAGAGGTAATAAGGACATGGCAAGTATGAAGGTTTCTTCGACGGAGCCTTCCCATTCAGAGGTAATAAGGACATGACAGGAGTGGGCTCAATGAAGGAGGGTACATAGAACAACTCAGAGGTAATGAGGACATGGATGTTCTACGTAGGGGTGATTTGTTTTTGGCGGAAGTGGAACGGCTCAGAGGTAATGAGGACATGGCCGTCTTGGAAGTTTGTGGACCCGTTACCTTTGTTGTACACTGGGAGTGCAGGTATTAGATCATGAGGGAGGATCTCTTGTAGGAAGAAAGTTCAGCGGTATGGTTATACATGACTTTCTTTCAAAAGAGTGACCAGGATGTAAGTTCAGGGGTACCGATGGGTACATAACTCGACAATATTGGAATCAAAGTGTAAGTTCAGAGGTACCAGCAGGTACATGACTTAGAAATTTGGGATATCTTTGTGGAAGAAGGGTATGAGTTCAGCGGTACACGCGGGTACGTGACTCGGAAATTTAGAATATGGTGAGTGTGAGTTCAGTGGTACCAGCGGGTACGTGACTCGGAAATCTGACAGTTCATGGAGTGAGTTCAGTGGTACCAGCGGGTATGTAACTCGATAATCTGGAAAACTATGAGGGTGAGTTCAGTGGTATCAGCGGATACATGACTCGAGAATCTAGAAAACTATGAGGGTGAGTTCAGTGGTATCAGCGGATACATGACTCGATAATCTGGAAATTTGTGGAGCGAGTTCAGTGGTACCAGTGGGTACGTGACTCGAAAATTTAGAAAATATTGTTTAAACATAGTATTTCTTCAGGAACTTGCCGTTGACGGGCAGCATGAGCAAGTCTCCATTTTGTTTTGCCAGGCGGTAAGCACCGTTGGAGAATACTGTCTCTATGATAAATGGACCTTCCCACTTTGGCTGGAACTTGCTGGCGGTCTTGTGAGTCATGACCATCGGCCTCCGGACTGCCAGAACAAGATCATCCACTCGAAATGTTCTGATTTTGACCTTCTTGTTGAAGGCTCCTGAGATGCGTGCTTGGTATAACTCGATCCTTTGCTGAGCTAGGAGGCGCTTTTCATCTAAGGCCTCTAACTCTTGCAGTCGACGTCGGTAGTTGTCATCCGTTGTCAATTGATAAGTGAGGGCGACGCGGAGTGAGGGTATTTGAGTTTCTAATGGGAGAACCGCTTCACTCCCGTACACCAGGGAGAATAGTGTATTCTCAGTGGCTGTTCGAACTATGGTGCGATAAGCCCATAAGCATTCACCGAGCTTCTCGTTCCAATCGCGCTTATTGGAGGAGACGAACTTCTTGAGGAGTTTGATGATCGTTTTGTTGAACGCCTCTGCTAACCCGTTTGCTGTTGGGTTGTACGGCATCGAAGCGATATTCTGGATACGGTGTTTATAGCAAAACCGATAGAATGCGTGGTTTACAAACTGCGGACCATTATTATGGATGATCCTTCGGGGCAGTCCAAAGCGGTAGATGACGTGATGCTTAAGGAAGCTGATTACGTTTGAAGTCTTGACTTCTGCAAGTGGGACAGCTTTCGCCCACTTGGAGAAGTAATCCGTGATCGCAAGTATGAAGCGATGTCCTCGGAAGGAAGGTGGGGTGATTGGACCGATGATATCCATTCCCCATGCTTCGAATGGCCAGGACGCCACCGTCGGATGTAGAAATTCGGATGGTTGGTGAATAAAGTCCGCGTGGACTTGGCAAGCTTTGCACTTTCTAGCATAATCGATCGTATCTGCCACCATTGTGGGCCAATAGTAGCCCATTCGGCGAAGATGATCTTGTAGTTTTTGGCCGAGTTGGTGGGCCCCACAGACACCGTTATGAGCTTCTCGTACTGCTTCTTTAGCTTCTGTGTTTGACAGACACCGAAGTAATAATCCGTCGTAAGAGCGGCGATACAACATCTTCGTCTCTGTATCGTAGAAGAATCTGATAGAACGCCTTCTGATGGAAGTGGCTTCCTTTAGGTTCTCGGACAGGATGTCGTAGACGACGAAGTCGATGAATGGTTGTCTCCAATCTGGGGCATCATCAATCGTCTGTGCGGAATAACTTGCCACGAATTGTATATTGTTTTTAGGACAGACCAGTTCATGGCCTATCACTTCTACTGATTGGCGATCATAATTCGGAACTGCTAGGGAAGCGGCAAGACCGGCTAAGGCATCTGCTTCGATGTTTCGGAGTCTGGGGACATGTTCGATGAAGAACCCCTCAAATGACGAGATGATATCGATCTCTATTTGGTGATAAGGGATCATGTCTTCGTGACGGACTTCGTACGAATCCCGGATCTGATTGACGATTAGTTGGGAATCGCCGTATGCTTCAAGGTATTCTACCCCCAGCTCTCTTGCAAGTTGGAGGCCAATGACCAGAGCGTTGTACTCGACCACATTGTTAGAGCAGGGTTCTGTGAGGGAATAGGCGCGGTTGATCACCAATCCGGAAGGGAAGACCAGCACTACCCTGACTCCGACGACTATATTGCCTTTAGGTCCGGTCCTTGAAGTACCGTCAAAGAACATTTGCTATATATTCTCGTGAGAGGTTGCACGCGAGTCGGCGACCTCATCTGGGATCTCTTCATATATTCTGGAGGACTCCGAGCCTGGATGGGCTGCTAAAAAGTCTGCCAGGGCTTGACCTTTGACTGCCTTTTGTAGGACAAAGATCATATGATAAGGGGATAGCAATATTGCCCATGTAGCGAGTCGAGAGCTAAGTGCCCCTGGTTTGGTCATGAGGACCCTGAGAGGGTTGACCCGTGAGATCACATGTATCGTTTGTCCGGTAACGTAGTGCCGCGTTTTCTGAATGGCGAACACCAGGGCAAGGCATTCTTTCTCCACAGCGGTGTATCGGTGCTCTGGCCCAATCATCATTCGGCTGAGGTAATATATGGCTTGCTTGTGGCCTGCATTATTGTTTTGTGCCAGCAGAGCCCCGAGGGAATATTCCATTGCTCGTACATAGAGCAGGAATGGTTTTCCAAGAACCGGGGCCACCAAAACTGAAGGATTTGACAAATATTCTTTGATGATGTCGAAAGCACGTTGTCATTCCTCGTCCCATACGAATGAGACTCCTTTCTTCATGAGGTGCGTGAATGGTCGGCATCGTCCGGAGAGGTTGGAAATGAACCTTCTGATGTAAGCTAGCCTTCTTTGAAGGCCTCTGAGTTCGCGGAGATTTCTCGGGGGACCCATCTCCATGATTGCTTTCGTCTTTTCAGGGTCTACATGGATACCCTTTGCAGTGATGATGAAGCCTAAGAACTTCCCGCTGGATACGCCCAGGAAGGACTTCGTAGGGTTCATTTTCAAATTGTGCGTTCGCATTAGGTCGAATACCGTCCTTAGATCCTGCAGATAGTCTCCCTTGCTACGGCTCTTGACGGCTATATCGTCAACATAGCACTCTACCGTCTTGCGTAAGTGGTCTCTGAAGATGATGCTCATGGCTCTTTGATATGTGGCGCCAGCATTCTTTAAACCGAAAGGCATGACTGTGTAGCAGTACGTGCCAATCGGCGTTCGGAATGATGTATGCTTTTTGTCGTCAGGAGATATTTTGATTTGGTTGTACCCCGAGAAGCCATCCATGAACGACATGCGTTCGAAGCCGCAGGTATTGTCGATCATGATGTCTGTGATAGGAAGGGGGAATTCATCTTTGGGGCATGCCTCGTTCAGGTTGCGGAAGTCGATACAGATTCGAATCTTCTCATTCTTCTTGAGGACGGGTACTATATTGGCGACCCAATCGGGATGTTGCTTCTCACGAATGAAGCCGCTGGCTATTAGTTTGCTGACTTCAGCTTTGATCGCGTCCATGATGCCTGGGAGGAAGCGTCGCTGTTGTTGCTTGACTGGCTTCGCATCTGGTCGAATATTGAGTTTGTGAAGAGCGATGTCAGGATTTAACCCTGGTATATCTTTATAGCTCTAGGCGAACACATCAATGTACTCTCTGACAAGTTCTAATAGCGACTCCCGTTCTTCGTCAGTTAGGCTTTTACTGATGAAGATTGGTTTTGGAGAAGATTCGCTGCCGAGATCCACTTATATGACCTCATCTTCAGTAGGAGGTTCTCTTAGTTCGAACCGCTTTTCCCATTACGCGTCTAATTGCTGGGCCCATGGCTGTAGCTCGAGGATTTCGAGGATGTCTTCGTCTTTTTCGTAAGCGTCGGCGAACGCCATGTTGACTGACATGACTTGTCTGAACACATCTCCGATGCCGGCATCTGAGTCGGAAGTTGGTGATCCGATTAAATGTGACTGCCAGTCGCATTCTTCATCTGAACTTTCAGGGGTCGTAGTAGGTGTTACATACCCTAACCCGCATCGAGTTTTGTTATAGTAGTCTCGTGGTTTGCCTGCCGTGACTGGTGGCTTCAAAGGTAATCATCGCCCAGTGTCGTAGTTCAAACCTGGCGTCGTCTCCAGATCATACCCCTGTTTCTGCATGAGATATTTGGATTGAGGGCTATAGAGATACAGAGGCAGTCTTCCGGCATCTGACCCGAGGTCGACTTCTTCTATGGTGCGGGGATGCGGGTTGTTTGTCCGGCCAAAGATGATCGGATGATCTTCTCCTTCGAATATTCGGTAAGCGTCTTCTACTGGAGTAAGCTAGATCGCGTTGTACACATTTGTCATCTGTGTGTGTAGGTGTGCGCCTATACCGTGTTCCATAGCATACATTGTACATAGCTTATTGAGCTCGGTGTAGTTCAAAGATAACCCTTTATTGATGAAGTAAGGTATCTTTTCTAGGGGGATTATATCATCAGCGAAGGGGACATTGGTGAGGGTAGCCATATACTTGGCTAGCTCCGGTTCCTCTTCGGCTACCCCTGTGTGAACGAAGACTGAGAGGACGTCCTAGGAAGCTTGATTGTCAGTGGTTTAGTTGATGGCGCAGAGTGGGGAGTTGTTGGCAGACTAGCGACCCCCAGTTTGGCATTTGATGTGGAGCGAGGAGTGGCTGGTTTGCTGGAAGTGTCAGACCTTGCATCGGGGTGATGACCCTTCCTGGGAAGGCGTATCGTCATGGGCCTGTCCGAGGGGTTGAGCTTTCCTGCTTGTGGTTGGCTGACTCTTGGTAGCCTGATTGTTAGTGGCTCCATTGTGGGTCTTGGCACTTGGCCGGACCTTGGCAGCCGGATTATCATCTGCTCCTCTTGCGCCGAGAGGCTGATCGCGTACTTCCGCAGAGTGGCGGTGAGGGGTGCGGACTTGCCCGGTTTGCGAGCTTGGAGGTGGATCGTCAGGGGTCCTTCTGATCCCGTGGCTGTCTCAGTATGAGCTTGTGCGTCTCCTTCATCAAGGTGCCTCTTCGACTTTTCGTATAGGTAGGAGTCTGAGTAGTAGGATTCGACCCCTTTGAAGGGATCGATATCAGCAAATTCTGTCTTTACGAAGCCGTGTTTGTCGACGTATTTGAAGCACTAGTGTAGCATGGAAGGCACGATCATATAATCGTGTATCCATAGGCGCCCCAAGAGGATGTTATAAGAAGTGTCTGCATCTATGACGTAGCAGGTGACTTTGGATTGGAGGTCGCCAATTTGACACTTCAGACGAATCTTCCCAATAGGGTAGCTCATGCCTGAATTGAAACCGCTGATGGCGGTGCTTGTAGGTGTCAGACGATGCATTGGGATGCGGAGATGATATAGCAGACCCTTCGGGATGATGCTTATGGAAGAGCCAGGATCAATGTGCATCCGATCCACCTTCACGTCGCCGATGTATCCCGTGTAGTATAGCGGGCGATCATGTAAGTTGGTTTTGATGAGCATGTCCTGCAGAGTGAAGACGATGTTGGGCATTGCTCCCGTGCAGGCACTGTCTTGGAGATCCACGGGTGAGTCTTCCCCGGTGAGGTTGGATTGAGCGAGATAGGCATCGGCATTTTGGAGTGCTTCGCTCAATGCAATACGAACGTCCTTGGAGAGCCTTAGGAGTTCGTATAGTGATAATTTGGCCGGAGAGTTAGCCAATTGTGCTAAGATGTCAAAGTTATAGGGCCTCTCTAGCCCTTGGGCTGCGTCCTTTCGGAGGAATTTGTCGAAGCGAGAATCCTTCGGCCTAGGCTTGTCGGTCGTCGAAGGCTGAGCCGGTCCCGGAGTATCAGTTGTAGTAGGTTGATGATTTTCAGCTGGGCTGTCAACCACAGGTTGGGATTGCGCTCCGGACCGCGTGACGACGGCTGTAGCTTCCTCGTTGTCTGCTGAGATTGTATGGCAGGTCCTAATTTTTCTACTCTTTTTGTTAGTGGGAGATGGTGTGGGCCGAGTTACTTCTGACACTAAGTCTGGATGGACCCACATGACCTCCCCTCGTGAGGTGGTGAGAGGTACTAGACCAGCAGCTTGTTCTCGGGGAGGTGGAAGATTGGTAATCTCCATCGTTGCCAGAGGGACGGGGATTACCCCGTCTTGAGTCTCCGTCGGAGAGAAGCTGCCGAATTGTACGGACACCATATTGGCTGCTATGGTTACCTCTTCGAAGTCGATGGCCAAAGCGTTCGAATCGATGAGGCTTTAGATGTACCTTTTTAGTTGGTAGCAGTCGTGTGTAGCGTGGTATACATAACGATAATAATGGCAGAACTTTGGGTTCTCCAAATCAGCCGGCGGAGGCTCCCATCTTGGTAGAGGAAGCTGAATTCTACCTCCTTGTATGAGCATGTCTAAGATAGGCTTGACGTGGCCGTCTTCGAAGGAGTAAGTGATCTGAGGCCATTACTTGTCCGCTGGCTGTGACTCGGGCTTCTGGGCCGTGTCGGCCACCATAGCCTGTTTTCCTTTGCTGTCCCGATTGTTGGAGGGGTTACCCCCATTATCGTTGTTGGGACGCTTGCCCTTGTTTTCTCCTTCTGAGATGTGCAACCCCAGTTGGCGAGCCTTCTTCCGTCGTTCTTCGGCGCTTATGGCGCTGATGATGAACGCCTTCCAATCTTTGAATTGACTTTTGCCTATCCAGAGACTGATCGTTGGAAGCAGTCTCTTTTGGCAAATTTCAATCAAAGAAGAATCTGGATTTCCGGAAGGCAGCTTCATGGCGGTCTGGCAGAACCGCTCGATGTAGTTCCTTGTCAACTCCTTCTCCCCTTGGACGACGTCTATGAGAGTGGACATAGTGACGTCCTGTCCTACTTCGTAGAATCGTTCCAAGAACAGATGCTTGAAGCCGGCGAAGGAGTGGATGCAGTTGTCCGGTAGATTGTGCTACCAATCGAAGGCGACTCCTTCCAATTCCCCAATGAATAACCGTGTGAGGATCGCATCATCATGGGGCAGATGGTCGGTGGTGACCTCAAAGTAAGTGATGTACCGACTTGCTGAGGTTTTGCCATCATACGGGTTGATATTGAACGGCTTATATCTTGGTGGGAATGGAACATCCCTCCATTTAGCAGGGTATGGTTGCCATATTCTGAGATCTTGAGCATTTTTTGGGCATGGAACATGGCTCGGAGCTCCTGGACCTCCCTCCTTACTTTTCGGGTCTCATTTGTCGCGGTAGGAGCTGTTATTTCGGGAGGATTATTGCCCGGGTTTGGTGCCGCTGAGTTTGAATCTACATTGACCGCAGGGCCTGTGCTTGTTTGACCAGGCGTTCCTCCTTGTAGAGTGGGCAGGGCCGCTTTAATCTCGTCTACCGACTTGACCAAAGCAAGTAATATGGCTTCGAGACTGTCAATGCGCTGGCGATCACTGGAACCACCTTGATTGCTGTCCGCCATGAATACCGTCCTTACGTGAGGAGTGATAGAAGGAATGGTGGAAGATGTGCCCTCCGAGTCGTACCCGTGTACCGAGAAGTCATCGGGATATATGGGAATATTGTCTTCTGGTTCGGACTCGGAGGGTTCAGTACCCCCAGCCTCAGAGTTTACTTCGTCTTGAGAATCACGGGTGTCCTCGGGGACATCGGTGCATGTCGTACCTGATGGAAGAATCGTTTTCCCGGGCTCGGCTCCTCGAAACATTGGATTGTTGCGGATGTTCGGATGAGTGCTACCCCCAGTTCCTTCAACCCCCAGCGAGGTGGATGATGAATTCCCATCGCGGTAAATTTCGTCTTTGAACGGGTGTGTTGGAATACACCAGTAGAGGACAACCGTTTAGACGATAGTTTCTTAGCTGTGGTGGTTGATATCTTGGGGCTGGAGATGCTCATCTTTTTCCTTCTCCCTTTGGCGGGGACTTTTTGAGCAGAATTACAGGAGACAACAGGAGGTGCCTCATCTTCTGAGCTCGGATGCTGTAGTCTTTGGAAGACGGACGGCCGATCTTCCGTCATCGCTGCGTTGTTGCAACAACAGTTGACGATGATTTGGGTGCAGCGATGTCCAAGCGAGGACTCTTTGCACGTCGATACTCCTTCTCTTTCCTTGCGTTTGTGGAGGATCACCTCCCGCAGGTCAGAGGAACCACTCTGTCTGTTTGCCGCCGGGGGCTGGACTTGAGCAGTTGTATACAACTTCCCATCTGAGGTCCGTGTGATAGTCAACGGGATGCCCCGATAATCAGAGGTTGGAACAGCTGACTGGGCTTGATGAGCCCGCGCTGCCCTAGACTTCCTCCTTTTAGCACTTGTGGGTGCGTAATAGGAGGAGTCCAAGTTGGGTACCACAGAGTCTGGATTATCATCCAGAGAATTATCAGGGTCAGGATCGCATGAGAGACGGTCGAAGACTGATCGAGAGAAGCGTGAAACGGACGCCATGCGGCTAGAGTTGGGTACCGTGCAGGCTGTCTGTATGCGGTTGTCTTCTGCCGTTGGACGAATTGTTTTTGTGCGGCTAGCAGTCACGACCGTACAGGCTGGCCGCATGCGGTTGGCAATAGTGACCATATGGGTTTTCTGCAAGCGATTGACTCCCACAGCTGCATCAGTTTCATTCGTGTGGTCGCCAACTGTAGCCGCATAAGCTATGCGGCTGACAGATATGGCCGCATGAGTTTTCTTCATGCGGTTGGAGGATGTAGCCGCATGAGCTTTCTCTCTGCGGCTGAAGGATGTAGCCGCATGAGCTTTCTTCCTGCGGCTGATGACCTTATGCGGCTCGGATCATATAGAGTTCCTCTTTGCCCCTGCAAGACCAGCATCATAGTGTTTTCTTCTGCCGGACTTGGGAACAGCAGAGTTGTCTATGATCTGAAGTGGGGCCACAGGGAAATCTTGCTCGCCGTCTTGAACAACAGAGGGTGTCTCTGCAAGAGCTTCAGCAAAAACGAAGGATCGGGGTCTCCACTCCTTACGGGCCTTCTTTGTGTGGGCTTGCTTCTGGACCGGGAAAGCGCTCTTGTCGGAGAGCATCTCTTCGAACGCCTGTTGGTCGAACCGGGCGACCATCTTTTGTTGAGTGGAGCCAAGCTTGGCTGCATCCGATTGCGTCACCAACTTCTCAGCCGTGGAGAAGTTTGTCCCCAGCAGAGTCGCTATCGTGTTTGCCATAAAATATAAAAGAACAGAATAATTATCGGAGGACCGAACTTTTACTTTACGTTACAAACTCGCTTGTACAAAGAAAGCCTAGGGACGAAAACCTAGGTACAGCAGTCTAAGTACAATTATTTATTTTAGATTCTGGGGGTGACGATAGAGGCTCGGGAAGGCGACGGCAGCCCTGCCTTACTCCTTGGATGATCGGTATGCAGCCTTGGCTCCTTGTGAAAAGATGGTTGGCGTTGACGAAGAAATGCCCTTCTTGCTCCTCTGTTGCTCTTCTGGCTTCTCTCTCTCTGTGTATTCTTTTTTCTGACTATTGGGGGTCTCTCTGTATATACATATTTTTCTCTCTGATATTGTATATCTTACAAGGGAATGGCACCTTGCTATTTATAATAGTGGGATGTCATCATTAGGGTTGCCAATGATTAGCTTTTGGAGATGGCGGCGGCTTGGAGATTGGTCCATCTTGGCCATTCGTTTTAATTATGATGAATCTGGACCATTAGGTGTAGATTGCACGAAATCCCATGAGGAATTAATGCTGATTGGAATAAATTTTCCTTATACTGATCTTCTGATATCTGCGAATAAATCAGATCTATTCTTCTGCCACGTGCCCCAGATCTATTGGGATCTGACCCAATCTTTAATGGCAGCCAATCTGAGGAATTAATCGGTTTTAGACACGTGTCCTAGGAGCTGCTGGGGGGAATCTGGACCGCATGAATAGTGAGCCGCATATGAATGTGAGCCGCATATGAATATAAGCCCACGTGTCAGGGTTGCGTAGGCAGTGGCCTTCACTTGAGTCCTCTAACTACAGAGGAGTAATCCTTGTGGGCCGCATAGGTATATATCCGTCTGGGCCGCATGGATATGATCTTCGTGAACCGCATGAGAAGTCCTCGCTCGATCCGCATGAGGCTTTCATGGCCTGAGCCGCATAGGATGGATTCACTTCTAAGCCGCATGGGAAGTCCTTTGCTCGAGCCGCATGAGGCTCCTATGGCCTGAGCCGCATGGAAAGTCCTTTCCTCGAGCCGTATGAGGCTCCTATGGCCTGAGCCGCATAGGATTTATTCTAAGCCGCATGAGAAGCGAGCCGCATACGAATGCCCACGTGGCAAGGCCACGTGGCATTTTTATGGCTCTCGAGGGATTTGTGTCAGAGATTTCTTTCCTCTTCCCTAGAGATTCATCATTATGGCAGAGCCATAATTACCTGCCTTTGGTGTCAGGGCTGTCAACTTTTCAGAGGGGTCAGCCGTCATAGCAATTAATGCAGCGTGGGTAGAGGGGAGCACTATCAGGCCACGTGTCTTCTGAGCCGCATGAAATGGTTTGGGCCGCAGCTCCTTGTGCCGCATGATTCAATTAACCGCATGAGTTTTCTGAGCCGCATGGATCTTTTCTGGCCGCATGACTCGTTTCCTTTAGTATTTTCCATGCTTCTACAGGAGCAACACATGCAACGTGTATAATGGACCGTCGCATACTCACTTAAAAGTATCATTTCACTTAGAGTGCCTATCCACTTGGATATGGCTTGTCATTAAACCCCCTCGATCCCGTGTCAGCTCCAATTTTATGAAACGCTTCTCGACAATGGAAAAGAAAGTCAAGAGTGGGAGGTGCCAGTTGACTGACAAAACATACAAGGAGACACCGTCATTCTCGAAGTACCAATTCTCATTTATCTCTAAAAGCTCAGTCACTTCCAGAATCAACTGATCGCCAAAAAGGAACGAGGTTGTAACATCTCGACGGTATAGGAAAGGAGAGACAACTTGCCTCGATCCATCATACGATGAAAGTATAAAGGTTGTTGATCCCGTATCATAGCCAGTCGCTCTTTCAATTGACCTTGAGCGATCAACTTCTTGGCAGGATTAACGAGCACCTCATCGACATTTTTGCCTAGGTCGCAAACAGCTGAATCAAAAAGGATATCCCGAAAAAGAGGCGTGAACATGGAACATCACATAAAGAAAATGTGTCAGGAAAACACAAGTATTTTTTATAAAAAAGTGAGTAGGAACTTCCTAGTGGCACTGTACCGCAGTTATAAAGCATTTGTGCAGTCACTGCGCAAGCATTCTCATAGGCACTACAAAAATTATAGTACGTATCACCAAGCGAGTGTCTATGCAGTTAATTTGTAAATTGTACTACATGTAGACACCTTTAGTGACTCTACGCATTAGTAGAAGCCTCAGCACATCTTATAGTCGTTACTTTGTAAAAGTAAGGACTATGTACATCATTTGATAGAGCTTTAGCACATCTTCGGGACACCACTCCGAGGAAAGGTGTCCATGCGCATTAGCGAAAAAGAGCTTAAGCACATCTTCGAGACGCTACTCCGAAGAGTGAACGCTCATGTGCATCAGCAAAATAGTATCGTACACCAACTCGCAACCGACGGTCGCACGTCTCTATAAACTCTATTGCCCACGACCGGAGCATTATCGACACCAACGGCTTCCGAGGCTGGCTGCTTCCTTCTAGCCTGGCTTATACTCGTCGTAGCCCCTCTAGCCTGTCTCGTGCTCGTCGCAGCTCCACCGACCGGTCTCGGGCTCGCTGCAGCCCCTCTGGCCTTTCTCGTGTTCGTTCTACACCCTCTAGGTGCTTTCGGAGTTTTCGATCGCTCGGGAGCCATGGCGGGAAGACTAGGATTTTGAGGATAAAAAGCTTCTTCAAAAAGAGAATCCAGATAGCAGAAAGGTTCTCTCTCTCCGAGCAAAACTCTATTTATATAGGAAAGCCACGTCAGTAAAAATATGGCAGAATCATGATGGCTTTTATGTCCTAAAAATAAGGAGATATCATTACTTCTAAAAAAATGAAACGAAGGCATTAAATGTAATTAATGCTGACGACTCAGCATGACGCCAGCCTGTCAGCAAACCCCTATGCATTCCCAATGACGTGGCATTTCTGTTAGCCCAATTATAACAGCATATTTTTGAATATGGCTAATCAATTAAATTTAACATAACGATGTCACTAATATTCATATACTCACGATCATGTTGCTACTTAAACTTAGCATTGTCCAATATCATATTGCCATGCTTGTATTGTATTGTAACATATTTTGCTCACCTAACATGTATTTGTATACATGCAGTAAGCATGATCTAACATGATCAAACTAAGACATAGGTAATAAAGAATTAATGATGGACCAAAAACAGTGTCATACAAAAATATTTCTCTGAACCGCCTAGCGACCTATCCGGGGCCTCGCATCGGGGGTTCCGCTGCCCATTCAGCGAACAGGGGTCGAGGGGGCAGCACCCCTTGTCGGATATTCAGATTTCTAGATCTGTTTACCTTTGGACGACTGCTATCAAAGAAAAAGATGCCTTCTGGTTTGCTCAAATATCAGAAGAAAGGTGTCATCAAAGGGCTCTTGGTTTTCCTATTTGTTCAATGTCTATAATCTTCAATTTATTGCATCTAGGAGAATGTGTATGTTGTGTCGCACTATGTCATCTCAACCACTCGACATATCTCTCCAAGCTCTAATATACAAATGGACCAATTCCTGAACCAAGCCCAAGCTCCACCAAGCCAAACAAAGCCTAAAGGCCATTCTACAACCTTTGAGGCAGAGTTCGGGCCGAACTCTGCCCCTACACAGAGTTCTGGCCGAACTCTGTCCCCTGAGTTCTGGCCGAACTCTGTCCCTATATATACCAGTTCAGGCCGAACTCTGCCCCTACACAGAGTTCTGGCCGAACTCTGCCCCTATGCTAGCTGGTACAACGGCTATATTTTTGAATTTTGATGACAGAATTTTGGCCGAATTCTGCCTTCTAGACTAGTATATATAGGGCATGATTTAAACCATTTTCATTTATCTCTTCATCTCATCTTCTCTTTTCCTATAGCCTCATATAAGCCAAAACTTTCCCATCTACTAGCCAAGCTTTCTAAACCTAAAAGTGCTCAGTGCTATTCAGCTAGAAGTTTGTGCAAGAGTTAGATAAAGTTGCTTGGAAAATTCCTAGTGTCGTCCCAGCGATCTTTGTAAGAAGTTGACGTTCTCTTCTAAGTAAAGGCACGTGGTGTAACTACTATTTCACAAATAATAAATTTCAGTCATGAGCAAGAGTTCTCAGGCCTGGACTAGTCCTCCACGAGGAAACCAGGTCAAAACTACTGTGTTTGCGTATGCCCTTCTGATCTTTATTTACTTCCGTATTTCTCTCTGATTTATTTACTATCTTGACAGTTGTTTTGTGGGGTGATATAGAGTCAATTTTTATTTGGCGATTATCGACACAAACTCTATTCACCCCCTCTAGAGTTGCCTACACGTTATTTTAATTTTATTCTTTTGTTCAAAGTGCTCAAAATATGTCCAAGTTTGAAAACATTTAAGGGGTTTTATAGAAGCATACAAATAGCGCAGATGGAACGAAAGCGCAGAAGACAACAGTTGCTGCACAGAAGCACAGGAGACATAAAAAGTTAAGTGCATAACAGAAAGTTCTCTATTAAAAGAATGTTTACAAAAGATCCTTTATAGACTCTTCAGTATTACATATAAAGAATAAACCCTGAAGCACGGTCTATAAAGTATGCAAAGCATACAGACCCCAAAATGTGGAGCAGTGTCAGAGCGAATCATTTTCTCGTCAAAGTGATCCACTTCCTAGTCAGACGCGGAGGAACTCTAATATGGCTAATGAAGCAGCTATTGGCCCAAACAAGAATGTAGCTCCTGCTCGTAACACTGCTCGTGGCTCTTCCAGCATAACTGGGGCGCAGCCCCACTCCAGTATGGATAATAAAGCTATTATTGAGCGGGGCAGAGCACAACCTTTGGCTCTTCGACTTGGCAATCAATCCAAACCCGGTAGCTTGGATCTCGAACACCTCCAAGTGGTTGTTCAGGTTCAAACTCCTTATGCCAAATGCTCAACTGCATCTCGAAACTCAACAACGATTCTTCTACAAAGCCATAGCTTCTTTGAATGAAGAAATCTACAACCAACAATCGATTTGTGCAGGGGCCATTGGCAGCCAAAGCTAAGTCGAGGTCGGGCATGATAGGGAAATAACAAGAAACTATGTGCAAAGTGTTAACTGAAAGCTCCTCTTTATGTATAGGCTGTGTGGTCCAACCCATAGACCATATAGCAGCCAGTCAAAGGACTCCGAACTAATGGGATGTATCTAGGATTCAACACAATAAATATCATTTAATAGATTCGTTTGACGTCAAAGCCTTGTTACCGCTTTTCGAGCCCCCAAACAGCGTTAATTAACAAGGATGTTGACTCAGCCAGTCAAGGGTGGTCATTTAATGGTCATAGAAGAAAATTACTTTCACAGAACTTGCTCTTTCGGATCAACCCATAAGCGTAGCCCCCGAGGTTCAACCCATAAGCGCAGTACCTTCAAATCTAATCCAAAAGTACCGTGACTTCGTTGCCTCAGCACAATCTCTATTGACCCAAACTGGATAACAGTCAACCTAATTTAGAGAATTAACAAAATAATATCTGACATGATTCAATCCAACACATCAAGTTCAAGACAGACGTTATC